>OX459100.1:12562446-12572446 GCA_949775045.1 Metridium senile
CATCATCATCATCATCAACAGCAATGTCATCCTTACAATCATCATCATCATCATCAACATTATCATCAACAGCAATGTCAACCTTACAATCATCATCATCAACAACATTATCATCAACACCAATGTCATCCTTACAATCATCATCATCATCATCAACATTATCATCAACAGCAATGTCAACCTTACAATCATCATCATCATCATCAACAGCAATGTCAACCTTACAATCATCATCATCATCAACATTATCATCAACAGCAATGTCAACCTTACAATCATCATCATCATCATCAACAGCAATGTCATCCTTACAATCATCATCATCATCATCAACATTATCATCAACAGCAATGTCATCCTTACAATCATCATCATCATCAACATTATCATCAACCGCAATGTCATCCTTACAATCATCATCATCATCATCAACAGCAATGTCATCCTTACAATCATCATCATCATCAACATTATCATCAACAGCAATGTCAACCTTACAATCATCATCATCATCAACATTATCATCAACAGCAATGTCAACCTTACAATCATCATCATCATCATCAACAGCAATGTCAACCTTACAATCATCATCATCATCAACATTATCATCAACAGCAATGTCAACCTTACAATCATCATCATCATCATCAACAGCAATGTCATCCTTACAATCATCATCATCAATATTATCATCAATAGCAATGTCAACCTTACAATCATCATCATCATCAACATTATCATCAACCGCAATGTCATCCTTAAAATCATCATCATCATCATCAACAGCAATGTCATCCTTACAATCATCATCATCATCATCAACATTATCATCAACAGCAATGTCATCCTTACAATCATCATCATCATCAACATTATCATCAACCGCAATGTCATCCTTACAATCATCATCATCATCAACATTATCATCAACAGCAACGTCAATCTTACAATCATCATCATCATCATCAACAGCAACGTCAACCTTACAATCATCATCATCAATATTATCATCAACAGCAATGTCAACCTTACAATCATCATCATCATCATCAACATTTTCATCAACAATGTCATCCTTACAATCATCATCATCATCAACATTATCATCAACAGCAATGTCAACCTTACAATCATCATCATCATCGTCAACAGCAATGTCAACCTTACAATCATCATCATCATCAACATTATCATCAACAGCAATGTCAACCTTACAATCATCATCATCATCAACATTATGATCATCAGCAATGTCAACCTTACAATCATCATCATCATCATCAACAGCAATGTCATCCTTACAATCATCATCATCATCATCAACATTATCATCAACAGCAATGTCATCCTTACAATCATCATCATCATCAACATTATCATCAACCGCAATGTCATCCTTACAATCATCATCATCATCAACATTATCATCAACACCAATGTCATCCTTACAATCATCATCATCATCATCAACATTATCATCAACAGCAATGTCAACCTTACAATCATCATCATCAACAACATTATCATCAACACCAATGTCATCCTTACAATCATCATCATCATCATCAACCTTATCATCAACAGCAATGTCAACCTTACAATCATCATCATCATCAACATTATCATCAACAGCAATGTCAACCTTACAATCATCATCATCATCAACATTATCATCAACAGCAATGTCAACCTTAGAATCATCATCATCATCAACATTATTAACAACAGCAATGTCATCCTTACAATCATCATCATCATCAACATTATCATCAACAGCAATGTCATCCTTACAATCATCATCATCATCAACATTATCATCAACAGCAATGTCAACCTTAGAATCATCATCATCATCAACATTATCATCAACAGCAATGTCATCCTTACAATCATCATCATCATCAACATTATCATCAACAGCAATGTCAACCTTACAATCATCATCATCATCAACATTATCATCAACAGCAATGTCAACCTTACAATCATCATCATCATCATCAACAGCAATGTCATCCTTACAATCATCATCATCATCATCAACATTATCATCAACAGCAATGTCATCCTTACAATCATCATCATCATCAACCGCAATGTCATCCTTACAATCATCATCATCATCATCAACAGCAATGTCAACCTTACAATCATCATCATCAACAACATTATCATCAACACCAATGTCATCCTTACAATCATCATCATCATCATCAACATTATCATCAACAGCAATGTCAACCTTACCATCATCATCATCATCATCATCATCATCAACAGCAACGTCAAACTTACAATCATCATCATCATCATCAACAGCAATGTCAACCTTACAATCATCATCATCATCAACATTATCATCAACAGCAATGTCATCCTTACAATCATCATCATCATCAACATTATCATCAACCGCAATGTCATCCTTACAATCATCATCATCATCAACATTATCATCAACCGCAATGTCATCCTTACAATCATCATCATCATCAACATTATCATCAACAGCAATGTCAACCTTACAATCATCATCATCATCATCAACAGCAATGTCATCCTTACAATCATCATCATCATCATCAACATTATCATCAACAGCAATGTCAACCTTACAATCATCATCATCAACAACATTATCATCAACACCAATGTCATCCTTACAATCATCATCATCATCATCAACATTATCATCAACAGCAATGTCAACCTTACAATCATCATCATCATCAACATTATCATCAACCGCAATGTCATCCTTACAATCATCATCATCATCAACATTATCATCAACAGCAATGTCAACCTTACAATCATCATCATCATCATCAACAGCAATGTCATCCTTACAATCATCATCATCAACATTATCATCAACAGCAATGTCATCCTTACAATCATCATCATCATCAACATTATCATCAACAGCAATGTCAACCTTACAATCATCATCATCATCAACATTATCATCAACAGCAATGTCAACCTTACAATCATCATCATCATCATCAACAGCAATGTCAACCTTACAATCATCATCATCATCAACATTATCATCAACAGCAATGTCAACCTTACAATCATCATCATCATCATCAACAGCAATGTCATCCTTACAATCATCATCATCAATATTATCATCAATAGCAATGTCAACCTTACAATCATCATCATCATCAACATTATCATCAACCGCAATGTCATCCTTAAAATCATCATCATCATCATCAACAGCAATGTCATCCTTACAATCATCATCATCATCATCAACATTATCATCAACAGCAATGTCATCCTTACAATCATCATCATCATCAACATTATCATCAACCGCAATGTCATCCTTACAATCATCATCATCATCAACATTATCATCAACAGCAACGTCAATCTTACAATCATCATCATCATCATCAACAGCAACGTCAACCTTACAATCATCATCATCAATATTATCATCAACAGCAATGTCAACCTTACAATCATCATCATCATCATCAACATTTTCATCAACAATGTCATCCTTACAATCATCATTATCATCAACATTATCATCAACAGCAATGTCAACCTTACAATCATCATCATCATCGTCAACAGCAATGTCAACCTTACAATCATCATCATCATCAACATTATCATCAACAGCAATGTCAACCTTACAATCATCATCATCATCAACATTATGATCATCAGCAATGTCAACCTTACAATCATCATCATCATCATCAACAGCAATGTCATCCTTACAATCATCATCATCATCATCAACATTATCATCAACAGCAATGTCATCCTTACAATCATCATCATCATCAACATTATCATCAACCGCAATGTCATCCTTACAATCATCATCATCATCAACATTATCATCAACACCAATGTCATCCTTACAATCATCATCATCATCATCAACATTATCATCAACAGCAATGTCAACCTTACAATCATCATCATCAACAACATTATCATCAACACCAATGTCATCCTTACAATCATCATCATCATCATCAACCTTATCATCAACAGCAATGTCAACCTTACAATCATCATCATCATCAACATTATCATCAACAGCAATGTCAACCTTACAATCATCATCATCATCAACATTATCATCAACAGCAATGTCAACCTTAGAATCATCATCATCATCAACATTATTAACAACAGCAATGTCATCCTTACAATCATCATCATCATCAACATTATCATCAACAGCAATGTCATCCTTACAATCATCATCATCATCAACATTATCATCAACAGCAATGTCAACCTTAGAATCATCATCATCATCAACATTATCATCAACAGCAATGTCATCCTTACCATCATCATCATCATCATCATCATCATCAACAGCAACGTCAAACTTACAATCATCATCATCATCATCAACAGCAATGTCAACCTTACAATCATCATCATCATCAACATTATCATCAACAGCAATGTCATCCTTACAATCATCATCATCATCAACATTATCATCAACCGCAATGTCATCCTTACAATCATCATCATCATCAACATTATCATCAACCGCAATGTCATCCTTACAATCATCATCATCATCAACATTATCATCAACAGCAATGTCAACCTTACAATCATCATCATCATCATCAACAGCAATGTCATCCTTACAATCATCATCATCATCATCAACATTATCATCAACAGCAATGTCAACCTTACAATCATCATCATCAACAACATTATCATCAACACCAATGTCATCCTTACAATCATCATCATCATCATCAACATTATCATCAACAGCAATGTCAACCTTACAATCATCATCATCATCAACATTATCATCAACCGCAATGTCATCCTTACAATCATCATCATCATCAACATTATCATCAACAGCAATGTCAACCTTACAATCATCATCATCATCATCAACAGCAATGTCATCCTTACAATCATCATCATCAACATTATCATCAACAGCAATGTCATCCTTACAATCATCATCATCATCAACATTATCATCAACAGCAATGTCAACCTTACAATCATCATCATCATCAACATTATCATCAACAGCAATGTCAACCTTACAATCATCATCATCATCATCAACAGCAATGTCAACCTTACAATCATCATCATCATCAACATTATCATCAACAGCAATGTCAACCTTACAATCATCATCATCATCATCAACAGCAATGTCATCCTTACAATCATCATCATCAATATTATCATCAATAGCAATGTCAACCTTACAATCATCATCATCATCAACATTATCATCAACCGCAATGTCATCCTTAAAATCATCATCATCATCATCAACAGCAATGTCATCCTTACAATCATCATCATCATCATCAACATTATCATCAACAGCAATGTCATCCTTACAATCATCATCATCATCAACATTATCATCAACCGCAATGTCATCCTTACAATCATCATCATCATCAACATTATCATCAACAGCAACGTCAATCTTACAATCATCATCATCATCATCAACAGCAACGTCAACCTTACAATCATCATCATCAATATTATCATCAACAGCAATGTCAACCTTACAATCATCATCATCATCATCAACATTTTCATCAACAATGTCATCCTTACAATCATCATTATCATCAACATTATCATCAACAGCAATGTCAACCTTACAATCATCATCATCATCGTCAACAGCAATGTCAACCTTACAATCATCATCATCATCAACATTATCATCAACAGCAATGTCAACCTTACAATCATCATCATCATCAACATTATGATCATCAGCAATGTCAACCTTACAATCATCATCATCATCATCAACAGCAATGTCATCCTTACAATCATCATCATCATCATCAACATTATCATCAACAGCAATGTCATCCTTACAATCATCATCATCATCAACATTATCATCAACCGCAATGTCATCCTTACAATCATCATCATCATCAACATTATCATCAACACCAATGTCATCCTTACAATCATCATCATCATCATCAACATTATCATCAACAGCAATGTCAACCTTACAATCATCATCATCAACAACATTATCATCAACACCAATGTCATCCTTACAATCATCATCATCATCATCAACCTTATCATCAACAGCAATGTCAACCTTACAATCATCATCATCATCAACATTATCATCAACAGCAATGTCAACCTTACAATCATCATCATCATCAACATTATCATCAACAGCAATGTCAACCTTAGAATCATCATCATCATCAACATTATTAACAACAGCAATGTCATCCTTACAATCATCATCATCATCAACATTATCATCAACAGCAATGTCATCCTTACAATCATCATCATCATCAACATTATCATCAACAGCAATGTCAACCTTAGAATCATCATCATCATCAACATTATCATCAACAGCAATGTCATCCTTACAATCATCATCATCATCAACATTATCATCAACAGCAATGTCAACCTTACAATCATCATCATCATCAACATTATCATCAACAGCAATGTCAACCTTACAATCATCATCATCATCATCAACAGCAATGTCATCCTTACAATCATCATCATCATCATCAACATTATCATCAACAGCAATGTCATCCTTACAATCATCATCATCATCAACCGCAATGTCATCCTTACAATCATCATCATCATCATCAACAGCAATGTCAACCTTACAATCATCATCATCAACAACATTATCATCAACACCAATGTCATCCTTACAATCATCATCATCATCATCAACATTATCATCAACAGCAATGTCAACCTTACAATCATCATCATCATCATCATCATCATCAACAGCAACGTCAAACTTACAATCATCATCATCATCATCAACAGCAATGTCAACCTTACAATCATCATCATCATCAACATTATCATCAACAGCAATGTCATCCTTACAATCATCATCATCATCAACATTATCATCAACCGCAATGTCATCCTTACAATCATCATCATCATCATCAACATTATCATCAACCGCAATGTCATCCTTACAATCATCATCATCATCAACATTATCATCAACCGCAATGTCATCCTTACAATCATCATCATCATCAACATTATCATCAACAGCAATGTCAACCTTACAATCATCATCATCATCATCAACAGCAATGTCATCCTTACAATCATCATCATCATCATCAACATTATCATCAACAGCAATGTCAACCTTACAATCATCATCATCAACAACATTATCATCAACACCAATGTCATCCTTACAATCATCATCATCATCATCAACATTATCATCAACAGCAATGTCAACCTTACAATCATCATCATCATCAACATTATCATCAACCGCAATGTCATCCTTACAATCATCATCATCATCAACATTATCATCAACAGCAATGTCAACCTTACAATCATCATCATCATCATCAACAGCAATGTCATCCTTACAATCATCATCATCAACATTATCATCAACAGCAATGTCATCCTTACAATCATCATCATCATCAACATTATCATCAACAGCAATGTCAACCTTACAATCATCATCATCATCAACATTATCATCAACAGCAATGTCAACCTTACAATCATCATCATCATCATCAACAGCAATGTCAACCTTACAATCATCATCATCATCAACATTATCATCAACAGCAATGTCAACCTTACAATCATCATCATCATCATCAACAGCAATGTCATCCTTACAATCATCATCATCAATATTATCATCAATAGCAATGTCAACCTTACAATCATCATCATCATCAACATTATCATCAACCGCAATGTCATCCTTAAAATCATCATCATCATCATCAACAGCAATGTCATCCTTACAATCATCATCATCATCATCAACATTATCATCAACAGCAATGTCATCCTTACAATCATCATCATCATCAACATTATCATCAACCGCAATGTCATCCTTACAATCATCATCATCATCAACATTATCATCAACAGCAACGTCAATCTTACAATCATCATCATCATCATCAACAGCAACGTCAACCTTACAATCATCATCATCAATATTATCATCAACAGCAATGTCAACCTTACAATCATCATCATCATCATCAACATTTTCATCAACAATGTCATCCTTACAATCATCATTATCATCAACATTATCATCAACAGCAATGTCAACCTTACAATCATCATCATCATCGTCAACAGCAATGTCAACCTTACAATCATCATCATCATCAACATTATCATCAACAGCAATGTCAACCTTACAATCATCATCATCATCAACATTATGATCATCAGCAATGTCAACCTTACAATCATCATCATCATCATCAACAGCAATGTCATCCTTACAATCATCATCATCATCATCAACATTATCATCAACAGCAATGTCATCCTTACAATCATCATCATCATCAACATTATCATCAACCGCAATGTCATCCTTACAATCATCATCATCATCAACATTATCATCAACACCAATGTCATCCTTACAATCATCATCATCATCATCAACATTATCATCAACAGCAATGTCAACCTTACAATCATCATCATCAACAACATTATCATCAACACCAATGTCATCCTTACAATCATCATCATCATCATCAACCTTATCATCAACAGCAATGTCAACCTTACAATCATCATCATCATCAACATTATCATCAACAGCAATGTCAACCTTACAATCATCATCATCATCAACATTATCATCAACAGCAATGTCAACCTTAGAATCATCATCATCATCAACATTATTAACAACAGCAATGTCATCCTTACAATCATCATCATCATCAACATTATCATCAACAGCAATGTCATCCTTACAATCATCATCATCATCAACATTATCATCAACAGCAATGTCAACCTTAGAATCATCATCATCATCAACATTATCATCAACAGCAATGTCATCCTTACAATCATCATCATCATCAACATTATCATCAACAGCAATGTCAACCTTACAATCATCATCATCATCAACATTATCATCAACAGCAATGTCAACCTTACAATCATCATCATCATCATCAACAGCAATGTCATCCTTACAATCATCATCATCATCATCAACATTATCATCAACAGCAATGTCATCCTTACAATCATCATCATCATCAACCGCAATGTCATCCTTACAATCATCATCATCATCATCAACAGCAATGTCAACCTTACAATCATCATCATCAACAACATTATCATCAACACCAATGTCATCCTTACAATCATCATCATCATCATCAACATTATCATCAACAGCAATGTCAACCTTACAATCATCATCATCATCATCATCATCATCAACAGCAACGTCAAACTTACAATCATCATCATCATCATCAACAGCAATGTCAACCTTACAATCATCATCATCATCAACATTATCATCAACAGCAATGTCATCCTTACAATCATCATCATCATCAACATTATCATCAACCGCAATGTCATCCTTACAATCATCATCATCATCAACATTATCATCAACCGCAATGTCATCCTTACAATCATCATCATCATCAACATTATCATCAACAGCAATGTCAACCTTACAATCATCATCATCATCATCAACAGCAATGTCATCCTTACAATCATCATCATCATCATCAACATTATCATCAACAGCAATGTCAACCTTACAATCATCATCATCAACAACATTATCATCAACACCAATGTCATCCTTACAATCATCATCATCATCATCAACATTATCATCAACAGCAATGTCAACCTTACAATCATCATCATCATCAACATTATCATCAACCGCAATGTCATCCTTACAATCATCATCATCATCAACATTATCATCAACAGCAATGTCAACCTTACAATCATCATCATCATCATCAACAGCAATGTCATCCTTACAATCATCATCATCATCATCAACATTATCATCAACAGCAATGTCAACCTTACAATCATCATCATCATCAACATTATCATCAACAGCAATGTCAACCTTACAATCATCATCATC
>OX459100.1:12577446-12579946 GCA_949775045.1 Metridium senile
CATCATCATCATCATCAACATTATCATCAACAGCAATGTCAACCTTACAATCATCATCATCATCAACATTATCATCAACAGCAATGTCAACCTTACAATCATCATCATCATCATCAACAGCAATGTCATCCTTACAATCATCATCATCATCATCAACATTATCATCAACAGCAATGTCATCCTTACAATCATCATCATCATCAACATTATCATCAACCGCAATGTCATCCTTACAATCATCATCATCATCATCAACAGCAATGTCATCCTTACAATCATCATCATCATCAACATTATCATCAACAGCAATGTCAACCTTACAATCATCATCATCATCAACATTATCATCAACAGCAATGTCAACCTTACAATCATCATCATCATCATCAACAGCAATGTCAACCTTACAATCATCATCATCATCAACATTATCATCAACAGCAATGTCAACCTTACAATCATCATCATCATCATCAACAGCAATGTCATCCTTACAATCATCATCATCAATATTATCATCAATAGCAATGTCAACCTTACAATCATCATCATCATCAACATTATCATCAACCGCAATGTCATCCTTACAATCATCATCATCATCATCAACAGCAATGTCATCCTTACAATCATCATCATCATCATCAACATTATCATCAACAGCAATGTCATCCTTACAATCATCATCATCATCAACATTATCATCAACCGCAATGTCATCCTTACAATCATCATCATCATCAACATTATCATCAACAGCAACGTCAATCTTACAATCATCATCATCATCATCAACAGCAACGTCAACCTTACAATCATCATCATCAATATTATCATCAACAGCAATGTCAACCTTACAATCATCATCATCATCATCAACATTTTCATCAACAATGTCATCCTTACAATCATCATCATCATCAACATTATCATCAACAGCAATGTCAACCTTACAATCATCATCATCATCGTCAACAGCAATGTCAACCTTACAATCATCATCATCATCAACATTATCATCAACAGCAATGTCAACCTTACAATCATCATCATCATCAACATTATGATCATCAGCAATGTCAACCTTACAATCATCATCATCATCATCAACAGCAATGTCATCCTTACAATCATCATCATCATCATCATCATCAACAGCAATGTCATCCTTACAATCATCATCATCATCATCAACATTATCATCAACAGCAATGTCATCCTTACAATCATCATCATCATCAACATTATCATCAACCGCAATGTCATCCTTACAATCATCATCATCATCAACATTATCATCAACACCAATGTCATCCTTACAATCATCATCATCATCATCAACATTATCATCAACAGCAATGTCAACCTTACAATCATCATCATCATCAACATTATCATCAACAGCAATGTCAACCTTACAATCATCATCATCATCATCAACAGCAATGTCATCCTTACAATCATCATCATCATCATCAACATTATCATCAACAGCAATGTCAACCTTACAATCATCATCATCATCATCATCATCATCAACAGCAACGTCAACCTTACAATCATCATCATCATCATCAACAGCAATGTCAACCTTACAATCATCATCATCATCAACATTATCATCAACAGCAATGTCATCCTTACAATCATCATCATCATCAACATTATCATCAACCGCAATGTCATCCTTACAATCATCATCATCATCAACATTATCATCAACCGCAATGTCATCCTTACAATCATCATCATCATCAACATTATCATCAACAGCAATGTCAACCTTACAATCATCATCATCATCATCAACAGCAATGTCATCCTTACAATCATCATCATCATCATCAACATTATCATCAACAGCAATGTCAACCTTACAATCATCATCATCAACAACATTATCATCAACACCAATGTCATCCTTACAATCATCATCATCATCATCAACATTATCATCAACAGCAATGTCAACCTTACAATCATCATCATCATCAACATTATCATCAACCGCAATGTCATCCTTACAATCATCATCATCATCAACATTATCATCAACAGCAATGTCAACCTTACAATCATCATCATCATCATCAACAGCAATGTCATCCTTACAATCATCATCATCATCATCAACATTATCATCAACAGCAATGTCAACCTTACAATCATCATCATCATCAACATTATCATCAACAGCAATGTCAACCTTACAATCATCATCATCATCATCAACAGCAATGTCATCCTTACAATCATCATCATCATCATCAACATTATCATCAACAGCAATGTCATCCTTACAATCATCATCATCATCAACATTATCATCAACCGCAATGTCATCCTTACAATCATCATCATCATCATCATCAACAGCAATGTCATCCTTACAATCATCATCATCATCAACATTATCATCAACAGCAATGTCAACCTTACAATCATCATCATCATCAACATTATCATCAACAGCAATGTCAACCTTACAATCATCATCATC
>OX459100.1:12597446-12637446 GCA_949775045.1 Metridium senile
TAAATGAATGTATATTAAATGAATGATAGGTAATATAATGAAATTTGTAAAAAAATGTTGACTTAACTTTACTGACGTTTGGAGCTTTAGCCCTTCGTTGGAGTGCTAAAGCTTCAAACGTCAGTAAAGTTAAGTCAACATTTTTTACGGTGTTACAGATTTCATTATATTACCTATTGTTTATATCAAACACTGACACATCCTATACTAGTTTACTCGCTAGTTTCTATGTATAAATGAATGGATGGATGGATGGATGGATGGATGGATGATAAGTGAATAAATGAATGAATTGATCTCACCTCTCTTTCTTTTGCACTGTTTATTTACCTTTGAAGTTTATTTACCTTTGATTATAAATAATGATGGTAACACAGGGAACCCAAATATACAAAACTACAGCTAAAGTTCCAAGTTATCCAAAGTTTATTTTCATATCAAACTAAACTTGTCATTATTCTACAGCAGTACTATCTTTGAGTTTATTATTTAAAAAATGATAAATGAATGCCATAAAACCTGGCTTGTTTGGTCACTTGTTCGCAAGTTTGCAAGTGGCTAACAGTATACGATTTTACATTAAACCAAACAAATTTCCATCTTGAAATCATATTTTACCTTAAATTCATGAAAAGCACTCCAAGGTATGGCTTATTTTTTGTTCTTTACGTCTAAAATCGTCGACCTTTTCGCGCTCTCGACAACTGCACGAGACGTCCAAGTTCATTGAAAGTTTTTACGAAAAGTACCACATTTTCTTGACAAACAAACTCAATATAAACTTTTCCTCTATTTTTGCAAATAAGGGAGCATATTATAAGACATTTCGCAAACGCCGCGCAAACCAGTCCATGCTGTTTGTGTTGTCCTGAACATTGGGCTTCCTGTGGTACTGGAAAGTAAAACTTCATTATGAACAGTGGAGTGTGGAGCATGGAATCTGTTTTTTCATTATTATTGATTTTAATCATAAAAGTTAAGCGCACTAAGACGATGTGAAATGCGCTATATAAGCACACATTACATAGTAAATGATAGTTAATTGTAAAGCGCATTGAGACGATGTGAAATGCGCTATATAAGCACGCATTACATAGTAAATGATAGTTAATTGTAAAGCGCAATGAGACCATGTGAAATGCGCTATACATTACATAGTAAATGATAGTTAATTGTAAAGCGCAATGTGAGATGTATGATGTGAAATGCGTTATATAAGCACATATTACCTAGTAAATGATAGTTAATTGTAAAGCACATTTAGACGATGTGAAAAACGCTATATCATGATAAACACCACCACAACGTCAATACCAATGCTTAATCTAGATCATCAACTAACAAACAATCAAACCACAGAGCATTTTGTATTTCTTGAATCATGTTATTCAATATTAAATAAATAGATATAGTTTACATTCTCTTGGTGGACCTACGGCTTAGATAAATCAACATTCCCGAGCGTAATAAAACTCGTCTACAAAGCTATCTACAATCATATAATCAAATGTGTTGAGATCTTTGTACTTGTACAAGATCAAATTACAATACCGCCTTTGCTATTCACCGATAGAAAGTATTTTGTTTATCAAAACCCCTTCCATCAAATCCATTTTGATTTGTTATGGACCGGTCATTATTTACATAGAGGGGGAGGGGTGGGGGACTGGTGTATTCAGTAAAACCCCAACTAATTCTACACATTGTAGCTAACATGTTTAACAGTGATTTTAAACAATGCACAAGCATTCCAAACTGTCAATCTCAACATTACTGAGAAAGGAAAAGCTGAATTTTACTCGCATTAAAATGTCACGAAACTTTCCAGTAAGTCCCAACTGATTTTGCACACAAAGTTGTATAATTCGATGGAGTGATGGAGTGGTAGATGAGTGGATGGAAGGATAAATGGATGAATGAGTTGATCGATTGATATACATGAGATAACTAAATCATGGTTTACAATAAAACTTTATTCTTGTCATGTCTCTTCCATTATAAAACCAGCTAACGGTTTAAAGTCACTAATCAATGTTATTTTCTATTTCATTACCATGAAGCCTTGGTTGTTTTATTTACAGATTACGATCGAGCTAACACTAGTAGAGCATCCAGTAAAGACCAGAAACAACGATCAAGTAAGAATACCAATGATCATGTATTGATTGTTAACTTGAAGAAACTGTTCAATAATCAATCAGTCATGTTAGGAATCTATCAAGTTTACAATACATTGTTATTACTAATACAAGCCTTACTTATTAACGAGGGCGTAGATTTGTTGATTTATGTTAAGTATAAACGTATTTTGATACCTGATATAGAGTGCGAGATTGAACATCAATGACAGGATGCCGTGACATGTTATTCATTCACTCATTTGTTCGTCCATGCGTTTTTTCATTCATTTATTTGTTCATTCATATTTATTCCTGTATTTATTCATCAAATCATTCATTTGTCCATCCATTTATTTATTGATGTTTTCCTACGTTTATTGATTCTGTTTTTAGTGCAATCATTGTTTATTTCAAACATTCATTCATTTGATCATTATGTTGACTAGCAAGAGACACGATGAGAGATCTTTATATGACTTTAATATGACTCCACTATCAAAGCAGGAACTTTAACTAACTAATGCATCTCAGCCACCACTTTTATAGTGAAATACCGTGGGAAATACCGTGGGAAAGTATCTCATACTACCCTATTGTGGGTGTCGGCTAAGAAGTACCAGAGAGATGAGTTCCCTTCTACAAATACATGACTATTGTAAATACAATTATATATAGAAATATTTATGGGAACTTTATAACATTCCCCCTGATAAAACTAAGGCATCGTCTTCGATGCACTACAATATAACAAAAACATTTTTTTGGTAAAAGTTTTTTCTTTTTTTTTTCTTTTTTGTTGTTTTTGAACTCATATAAACAAGCCTTTTGAAGTCTATATAGCGACTACAAAAATGTTAGCAAAGTTTGAAGAGCGATTATGATATACTATAAAATACTAACAATAATTTATGTTACTACAAAGTTTATAAAAATGTATATATATCATCACCATCATTGCCATCATTACCTCTATCATCACAATCATGATCATCACCATATATAAAACGAGTATTAAACGGTAGATTAGGCACCAAGTGAACACACACTGATTTGCAACTTACTCGTTTAATACTCGTTATAGATTGAACATGCCAAGTCTAGGGCTCAGCCAGCTCGACCAGAAAGACTTTCCTTAGTCGGTGTGGTCGGTAGAAGGAGTTCCTTACAAAACCACTATCCTTACTTAGGTCCGTACTTTCTAGTACAAGTCAAACTACAGTCCTAGTCCTGGTAGTGTACAAGTTACAAGAGTGTTATTGTGCGAAGTTACATTGTCAATCTTGGGTTTTATAATGATCTGTTCTAACACAATATCCTATTGTCCAGTTACTCACTAGTTACAACATACTTATGGCGATGCCTATCTTAAGAGGGTTCGTCACACACGATAATAATAATATACAATAATAATAATAACTAAATTTCACTCTCTAACAATTAATTCAACATTAATTGATTCATTCAGGCATTATTCATTCTTTCTTACATTTGATCATTCATTAGATTGTTTGTTCATTTATTTAATTTCAAGCTTATTTATTTATTTATTTATATATTCATTTATTTGTTTGTTTACTTATTCTAGCATGCACTTGTTTTCTCATTTTACCCTGCATTCATCTATTCATTTATCTATTCATTTACAGTGTGGATAGTATCTAATATCATTTTTCGTTTTCTTGTTCGTTTGTTGATACGTACAGTAGTTTGTCTATTTATTTGATTTTTTCGTAAAATTCTTCATTATCAACTATTTTTTTTCTCTCTCAATTAGAGTGCTTACACTATGTCCATGAAATAGAATCTAAATAGTTCCTACATATGTTTTTATTTAGTCACTATCACTCAACTGGAACAGCTTTAGTAACAATAGACCACAATACACTAGGGAAATCAAATACTCAAAACAATAAAAAGTTAATACTTTATTCATTGTGTATTGTTACTAAAGCTGTTCCAGTTGAGTGATAGTGACTAATAGTCACTAAATAAAAACTATTAGTTAGTAACTATTTAGATTTTATTTCATGGACATAGTGTAAGCACTCTATAAGTTTCAATTTTTTAGTTTGAGATTGAATTTTACATTTTTTATTATTTCATTTCATAAGTATTGATTTTCTTCATTTTTGTTTTACTATTTTACGTATTTATGTATTTATTATTTCCATCTTTTTATGTAGTTGTATAGTTATGGTTATATGTAGTCTTATTTGTGTCTAATGTAAATACTTGATACTGGTGACCAATTTATATTTAAACCAATTTAGTACAAATAATATTTGTAAAACTGAGTGTGTCAGGTTCAATCTTAAATCTTATTCATTAGTATTTCAAAAGAAGGCTACACCCCCTCTATCTGTAGTACAAATCACTTGACCATCATTCAATACTGCTATGTAATTGGGACTATTGGTTAGTTGACTTGACTGACCTACATAACGACCATCCAATGTAAACTTATGAATCAAAAGAGATGTATTATCACAGACCAGTAGATTGTTATCATTGTCAATAGCTAGACCACTGAGGCTCTGTAGCTGACCATCAGTGTGTTCCTTCCCACCAATGGTGTTTACTGTAGTGGGTGACTGGTGGTCTTGCATCGCAATCACATGAACCACTGAGTTGCTAGTATCACTGACATAGAACAGTTCATTGTGTGTAACGTAGAACAGTCCATTGTGTGTAACTATACTCAACGGGCTTGGTACATTAAACTGATACTTATAGTCACCATCCTTTGTAAACACTTGGACACGTTTGTTGCTATGGTCACATACAATGATGTTTGAATCATCATCAACGTGTACTCCATAAGGGTGATTAAATTGACCATTGCCATTGCCTTGACAACCAAAGGTTCTCACCAGTTTTCCTGTTGTAGTGTTCACTGTACATATTCTATGATTATTACTATCGGCAATGACTAAATCTATTTCATTAAGAAATGCTAAAGCATCGGGATAATCCAACTGTCCCTGTCCATTACCTTGACTACCATATTTCAGTAACAAATCTCCTTCCATGTTGAATACTCTAACACAGTCTGATTCAGAATCGGCTACAGCAATCTTACTGTTTGTTTTATTCACTGCAATTCCTTCAAAGTTCTTAGATCCTGTATTCAAGGCGTCTTTCAGTTTAGAATATCCAGTCACTTCCTTCATTTGTTGTGTCTTAACAACCATTATTAGTGGACTATTGGATACAGGATTACCATGTACTTGAATATCTGCTGTCAACTGACCAGGAACACGTGGTATAAAGTCTACTGTAAATTCACTACCATCTGTCATGTGTATTTCTCCTACTTTGACATCATGTTCTGGCGTAAACTGTATTGTTAGATTTTCCAAAAAATCATCCATGACTTCTCCTTCTGATGTTTTGAGTGCTACTGTCAGCTTTGCTTTCTTCGTGGCCTCCATATCAGAAGGCTCAACTTTGATTGAACTCATTTTGGGGTCAGCCTTGTTAAATGATCGTACTAGACCTAAGCCAGTTTTCACTTGTTCACAAAGTTCTTCATTTGGTTTGAACTCTATTCCAGATATGCGTTTTTCAAACGGGTTGTAGGTGAAGTTTTTAGAGCATTCTCCGTCTCGGGTGTCGATCATTTCAGTTGCTGTTCCGTTTTCTATGAAGTATTTGATGTACTCTTGTGCTTCTGTAGTGTGACGTATTATACGTAGATTCTTGTCAGCCTTTGTTATGCACTTCTGAATTTCATTCAAAAGTTCTTGCTCGTTGTCAATGAGAGCACCGATTAACTTTTTGGTTAGTTTCTTGACTTGTTCTTTAGCTTTTTCTCCATCGTGTTTGACGAGGAGAGCGATTTCTTCTTGTTGTTTCTTTTTCTCTTCGTCAGTACTCAGTTTGTCGATTTCTTCAAGGTTTTTAGACAGCAAACCTTTTTCAATGGCAATTAACTCCTGCAGTGATGTTACCTTGTGGTTGAGATGATGGTCTGTCAAACAGTGCCTACAGATTAGCATATCACAGCCTTGACAATGTAAATATATGTCTTGATTGTCGTGAGTTTTACAAGGACTTTCTCTTTTCAGCATTATCTCGATATCTTCCTTCTTCAAGTCAGAAAAGGCAACGACCTGGTGACTTTTTATGAATTCTGAATGATTAGCAAGACATTCTTCGCAGAACGATCGATCACATTCGAGGCAATGGCAAAATGCTTGCGAATGACTCGAAGAAACTGAACAAATCCTCTGGTTTTCAACAAACGATAACACTTGCAAGATTCTCGAGTGTACTGGACTGATCTCTAGGTCTTCGACGTCGTTTAGTTCTTGTAGCAGGGTTTGTGAGGTACATTGAGGACACTTGAAGATGTTGACTTGTTCAATGAGTTGTGCATGTCTCTTGATACAAGACTTACAAAACGTATGAAAACATTGTAACAACTTGGGTTCAATCAGCGTCTCGTTACACAACGAACATTGAACTTGGTGTTTGAGATTTGCTAGAAATGACTCCATTTTACACTCGTTTTCTTGTAGCAAAGAGCGAAGGTATGTACAGTTTCTGAGAAGTCACGGAAGATTGCACCATCAGTTCCCGGAACCACAGGTAGCCCAAGCTATGCATTTGTATGTTTTTTAGCAATATAACGAAATATATAACATGCAATATAAATAAACATCTCTACCTGTGTGTTGTGTTTTTGTTACATTCCTGTGAAGTTTCCAGCCATTTGCTTCAATATTGAGTGTTTAGGACGCTGGGGAACAACAGCCATAAATGTCATAAATCACTCAATATTGAAGGAAATGGCCTGAACCTTCACAGGAATGTAAAGAAAAATACAACGCACAGGTAGAGATGTTTATTTCTATTGCATTTTATATATTTCGTTATATTGCTAAAAAACATACAAATGCATAGCTTGGGCTACCTGTGCCGGAACTGGCTGTGTGTAGAAGTTTGATTGCGTGACTAAATAATTTGACGATTACGTGACGTCTATATAACGTAAACTGATAGATCTCCATAGTGTTATTGTAAATCGAGTTCAAGTAGCGATATATAAATCAAATTACCAATACATATTTAGTGATGATTCATAGTAGAAATTGTTTTTTATCAACTCGCCTTCTATGTATAATGTACAGCAACTCCGACACAAGTAGAACTTTAGGATAGAGGACAGATAAATTGCCAAGTTCTCAGGGCGACCAAGTCTGTGTTGATATCTAATGGCATTGTTTTCACATCACCCTGTACTAAAGAATTCAAATATTATTACTGCTTTTTGACTTGACAAAAAATAAGTAAGTTTTTTTCCGCATGATATATTATTGATGTTATTAACAGTTTTGTACCCTTAATTAACTTCTTTAGTCTTTTTTATTTCTCTTCTTTCGTTTCATTTTTTTACTGTTTTAATTCATTATCGTTCTATATTTTATCAAATTATTTCCTTTTGTTTTGTTTATTTCCCATTTCTTTGTTTTTCTTTCTATTTTCTTTTATTTTGCTTTGTGATTTTTTATTTCTTTTCTTGTCATTAGTTTACTTTACTTTTCTTTATTTTATCTTTTGTTTATTTTCCATTTCTTTCTCATTTTTTGATGTTTTTCTTTTTTTATTTATTTATTTATTTTTTGCTTTTTCTTACCTTATTCTTTCCTTTTTCTTTTCTTTCCTTTTTCCCATCTTTTCTTCTTCCTATATTTCATGATTGCTCACAACCTACCGTATCTAGATCTGCCTGACATGGGTAAGTTGTTCCTCTCTTGATGATTGTGTAGGATTTGGTATAAAGAGTTTATACATCTGAAAAAAATTGATTAATGAATGAATAGATGTATGAATGAATGAATGAATAAATAAATTTAAGTAATAAACAACAACTTTCCGTGATCCCTTGGCAAAATAGATCACGCGGGATGTTGGGAGAACACGAAAAAAGGCGTAGAAAATCTCGAGCCTCCTCCTTGACAATTAACCTCCCATGATGTTTAAACTTGGAAAAGTGTTGACAATTTGAAACAATTTGAAGAGTGAAGCTTTTGAACGCTAAGCTAAGTTGTACAAAACTTTAATTGGGTGGCCACGGTAAGGCGCGTTATGCTATAATGTTGTTTCTGTTCTATCTTGGGCTTCCTTTGTAATCAATTTCAACTCAGTTTCTTGGGATCCCTGTGTTGACATTGATTCTTTGCTATCTTGGGTTCCCTGTGTTGTTCCACAGTGAAGTGATGCATCAGTTACAAACAACTGCCCAGTCCAACTCTGACAACCAGGGCTGGATAAAAAAGTTATTATGGTGGGACTGCTTCGAGAGCAGATCATTCAACACCAAACTGCAAAACATTTAACATCGATTATCCTCATTACCGTTACAGTAATGATCATCACCATCATCATCAACAAAACAATCATCATAATTACCAACATTATCTTCATCATCATATCACTATCATTATCATTACCATTGTCATCATCATCTCAATCATCAACATCACAATCATTACAATCATGATCACAATCATTGTCATCATTATCAACATCATCACTATACCAACAACAGCAATACCACTACCATCATTGTCACAACCACAATATCATACCCCTAACCATAATCAGCACCATCACCACCACCACCACCATCATTGACATCACCATCATTGAAATCACTATCATCATCAACATAATAATCATCACCATCATTATCACAACCAGCGACAATCATTGTCATCACTAGCAACATCATCATCATCACCATCATCATCACCATCATCACCACCATCATTGAAATCACTACCATCACCATCACCATCACCATCACCATCACCATCACCATCACCATCACCATCACCATCACCATCACCATCACCATCACCATCACCATCACCATCACCATCACCATCACCATCATTGTCATTACTATCTTTGTCATCACCCCCATCATCATCAACATCATTGTCATCACTATCATCACCATCGATCATCATCACCATTCTTACCATCTTGTTGGTCACATGGTATAACATAACTGTCTTCCTGTACTGTCAGTAGCTTGCTGGACTTGATATAGGCTGATGATGATGATTATTGTAATGATGATGATAATGAAGAGGATGATGACAGTTATCAAAATGGTAATGTTGAAAGAGATGATGAAGGAAGAAATGATGATTACCATAATGATAGACATGACAGGCTCTATTTAAACTAGCTATGCTAAATTAGACATTCCTGTATAAATATTGATTAAAATAAATAAAAAATAATAATGAAGAAGGTGATGATGATAGTTATCAACATGGTAGCGTTGAAAGAGATGAGGAAAGCAACAATGATTATTACCATAATGATAGACATGATAATAATGATGATGATGATGATGATGATGATGATGATGATGATGATGACAGTTATTGTTGGAAGAGACTGATGAGGAAAGCAACAATGATTATTCCCATAATGATGATGGGCATGACAAAAACATACATTTGATGATAATAATCATAATGATGATGGTAATGATAAAGACGATCATGATGTCACACCTGTGAAGTGGTAATCTGGCTGCTTTTGTCATCTTGCTGCCCCTACACTCTGGAACTCCATACCTGATGACATTAAAAACGCTAAATCATTATCTTCATTTAAGTGTAAACTTAAGTCTTTCCTTTTCTCACAATATTTTGCATAACTAAATCACCTTTATTTAATTGTACATGTAAGGCGCATTGAGAAATGCGCCATAGAAACACATTAAATTATTATTATTATTATATTGACAGTGATTGGTTACTCTACTATACCACAGGGAATCCACAAGGCTGAATAATCCAGGTGATCTAAAAATGAATGATAAAACTTAATATATAATGTTCAACACACAAAAAAATATAAATTAAAAATAAATATCTAATATTTCAATTGAAGAATGATTGCAATGCTTCATTGTCGCTTCATTCTTATTTATAACAGATAATAAATAAATTAAACGTTATGAGTTTTTCAATAAATGAGATTAAGATATATCTCTTGTATCATCATGCACATCCTAAAATTGAAATTAAATCATGTAAGATTGCAATGCTTCATTGTCGCTTCACTCTTGTTTGGTCGAACCCTCTCTTAACATGTGAATAGCAGTTGTATTGTGTCCAAATGTGATAAAATCAAATAAAACTTTTATGGAAATAATAATAGACTAACTGTAAAAGAAATGATAATAATCATATCAAAAAAACAATAAACAATAAGAAATAAATAAAAATGTTATGAGTTTTTCAATAAATGAGATTAAGATATATCTGTTGTACCTGTGTTTTGTCCTCTTCATCTGATGAATTGAAGTATTTTATCATGCACATCCTAAAATTGAAAACAAATCATTAGATATTAGATAAATATAATGAAATCCCACCATCATCAACTCCATCATCATCATCCTCTTCATCATATAGACAATGTATTTCTTATTATCATCATAATAATCATCATAAACACCATCATCAATATCATCATAGATGACTTTCACAAATGGCCGCCACAAATTATTATAATTTTTAAAATAGATGTTTTAAGAAAAAGAAAGCTATCCGATGTGATAGACATTCACCATAACAAAAACTTGAAAGTTTGAGAAAAAAAACGATTAAATTTGCAAGAAGCTATAAGAGTTTGAAAAATCAGAAGAAAAAAAAAACGAGGCACCAAAGGCCTCGGCAGAAAATTACATACAAATCTCTACATTTTTCATTGAGCATAACTTCATTGGTATATATTTTAGCCAGAGAATCAAAACCTTCCAAACATGCCTATTTCAGGTGGTTCTTTCATATGACAGTGCTAAAATATTAAAACATCTGTTTACTTGAAAAATCATTTTCCGGTACATATTATGGTATTTATGAAAGTGGTCTATTGCCATCCTTGTTATCATCATCATCATCATCCTCATCAACATCATCCTCCATGTGACATAAAATTAAATCCTTATTATCATAATCACCATCATCAACATTATGATCATCATCAACAGCAATGTCATCCTTACAATCGTCATCATCATCATCAACAGCAATGTCAACCTTACAATCATCATCATCAACATTATCATCAACAGGAATGTGAACCTTTCAATCATCATCATCATCAACATTATCATCAACAGCAATGTCAACCTTACAATCATCATCATCAACAACATTATCATCAACAGCATTGATGTCATCCTTACAATCATCATCATCATCAACATTATCATCAACAGCAATGTCAACCTTACAATCATCATCATCAACAACATTATCATCAACAGCAATGTCAACCTTACAATCATCATCATCATCAACATTATCATCAACAGCAATGTCATCCTTACAATCATCATCATCATCAATATTATCATCAACAGCAATGTCAACCTTTACAATCATCATCATCAATATTATCATCAACAGCAATGTCAACCTTACAATCATCATCATCATCAACATTATCATCAACAGCAATGTCAACCTTACAATCATCATCATCAATATTATCATCAACAGCAATGTCAACCTTACAATCATCATCATCATCAATATTATCATCAACAGCAATGTCAACCTTTACAATCATCATCATCAACATTATCATCAACAGCAATGTCAACCTTACAATCATCATCATCATCAACATTATCATCAACAGCAATGTCAACCTTACAATCATCATCATCATCAACATTATCATCAACAGCAATGTCATCCTTACAATCATCATCATCAATATTATCATCAATAGCAATGTCAACCTTACAATCATCATCATCATCAACATTATCATCAACAGCAATGTCATCCTTACAATCATCATCATCATCAACATTATCATCAACAGCAATGTCAACCTTACAATCATCATCATCATCAACATTATCATCAACAGCAATGTCAACCTTACAATCATCATCATCATCAACATTATCATCAACAGCAATGTCATCCTTACAATCATCATCATCAATATTATCATCAATAGCAATGTCAACCTTACAATCATCATCATCATCAACATTATCATCAACAGCAATGTCATCCTTACAATCATCATCATCATCAACATTATCATCAACAGCAATGTCAACCTTACAATCATCATCATCATCAACATTATCATCAACAGCAATGTCATCCTTACAATCATCATCATCATCATCAACAGCAATGTCAACCTTACAATCATCATCATCATCAACATTATCATCAATAGCAATGTCAACCGTACAATCATCATCATCAACACTATTATGAACAGCAACGTCAACATTACAATCATCATCATCAATATTATCATCAACAGCAATGTCAACCTTACAATCATCATCATCAACAACATTATCATCAACAGCAATGTCATCCTTAAAATCATCATCATCATCAACATTATCATCAACAGCAATGTCAACCTTACAATCATCATCATCATCATCAACAGCAATGTCAACCTTACAATCATCATCATCATCAACATTATCATCAACAGCAATGTCATCCTTACAATCATCATCATCATCAACATTATCATCAACAGCAATGTCAACCTTACAATCATCATCATCGACAACATTATCATCAACAGCAATGTCATCCTTAAAATCATCATCATCATCAACATTATCATCAACAGCAATGTCAACCTTACAATCATCATCATCGACAACATTATCATCAACACCAATGTCAACCTTACAATCATCATCATCATCATCAACATAATCATCAACAGCAATGTCAACCTTACAATCATCATCATCAACAACATTATCATCAACAGCAATGTCAACCTTACAATCATCATCATCAACAACATTATCATCAACACCAATGTCAACCTTACAATCATCATCATCATCATCAACATTATCATCAACAGCAATGTCAACCTTACAATCATCATCATCATCAATATTATCATCAACAGCAATGTCATCCTTACAATCGTCATCATCATCAACATTATCATCAACAGCAATGTCAACCTTACAATCATCATCATCATCATCAACATTATCATCAACAGCAATGTCATCCTTACAATCATCATCATCATCAACATTATCATCAACAGCAATGTGAACCTTACAATCATCATCATCATCAATATTATAATCAACAGCAATGTCAACCTTACAATCATCATCATCATCATCAACATTATCATCAACAGCAATGTGAACCTTACAATCATCATCATCATCAATATTATAATCAACAGCAATGTCAACCTTATAATCATCATCATCATCATCAACATTATCATCAACAGCAATGTCATCCTTACAATCATCATCATCATCAACATTATCATCAACAGCAATGTGAACCTTACAATCATCATCATCATCAATATTATAATCAACAGCAATGTCAACCTTACAATCATCATCATCATCATCAACATTATCTTCAACAGCAATGTCAACCTTACAATCATCATCATCATCATCATCAACATTATCTTCAAAAGCAATGTCAACCTTACAATCATCATCATCATCAACATTATCATCAACAGCAATGTCAACCTTACAATCATCATCATCATCAACATTATCATCAACAGCAATGTCAACCTTACAATCATCATCATCATCAACAACATTATCTTCAAAAGCAATGTCAACCTTACAATCATCATCATCATCAACATTATCATCAACAGCAATGTCAACCTTACATATCATCATCATCATCAATATTATAATCAACAGTAATGTCAACCTTACAATCATCATCATCATCAACATTATCATCAACAGTAATGCCAACCTTACAATCATCATCATCATCAACATTATCATCAACAGCAATGTCATCCTTACAATCATCATCATCATCATCAACATTATCATCAACAGCAATGTCAACCTTACAATCATCATCATCATCAACATTATCATCAACAGCAATGTCAACCTTACAATCATCATCATCATCAACATTATCATCAACAGCAATGTCAACCTTACAATCATCATCATCATCAACATTATCATCAACAGCAATGTCAACCTTACAATCATCATCATCATCAACATTATCATCAACACCAATGTCATCCTTACAATCATCATCATCATCAACATTATCATCAACAGTAATGTCATCCTTACAATCATCATCATCATCAACATTATTATCAACAGCAATGTCAACCTTACAATCATCATCATCATCAACAGCAATGTCAACCTTACAATCATCATCATCATCAACATTATCATCAACACCAATGTCATCCTTACAATCATCATCATCATCATCAACATTATCATCAACAGCAATGTCAACCTTACAATCATCATCATCAACAACATTATCATCAACACCAATGTCATCCTTACAATCATCATCATCATCATCAACATTATCATCAACAGCAATGTCAACCTTACAATCATCATCATCATCAACATTATCATCAACAGCAATGTCAACCTTACAATCATCATCATCATCAACATTATCATCAACAGCAATGTCAACCTTACAATCATCATCATCATCAACATTATCATCAACAGCAATGTCAACCTTAGAATCATCATCATCATCAACATTATTAACAACAGCAATGTCATCCTTACAATCATCATCATCATCAACATTATCATCAACGGCAATGTCATCCTTACAATCATCATCATCAACATTATTATGAACAGCAACATCAACCTTACAATCATCATCATCATCAACATTATCATCAACAGCAATGTCAACCTTACAATCATCATCATCATCAATATTATCATCAACAGCAATGTCAACCTTACAATCATCATCATCAACAGCAATGTCAACCTTACATTACAATCATCATCATCAACATTATCATCAACAGCAATGTCAACCTTACAATCATCATCATCAACATTATTATGAACAGCAATGTCAACCTTACATTACAATCATCATCATCAACATTATCATCAACAGCAATGTCATCCTTACAATCATCATCATCAATATTATCATCAACAGCAATGTCAACCTTACAATCATCATCATCAACAGCAATGTCAACCTTACATTACAATCATCATCATCAACATTATCATCAACAGCAATGTCAACCTTACATTACAATCATCATCATCAACATTATCATCATCATCAACAGCAATCATCATTATCATCAACTTTATCATCATTTGTAACAGGGTTTATACCAGTACCAGTGTTTCGAACAACTGTTTTTCCTCATCAGATGCACTGTGATATTTTGATCCATTATCATTAGTTGTAGAATTGTTACTCTCTGGGGTTTCCTCTTATTCTTCTATCAACTCTCCCATCTCATTGTCAGCATTCTTTTACAAGGGTTCTGGGTTCTTGGAGATCTCTTCTTTGGTGGATCTTCAACCTAAGATTGTAACAGCAAAATAAAAGCAAAACATATATAAATAATTCTCTAACTGATAGACTGACTGATTGATAGTTGATTAATTGAATTAGTGAAGTAATGGATGGATGGATGAAACGAATGAATAAATGAATGTATATTAAATGAATGATAGGTAATATAATGAAATTTGTAAAAAAAATGTTCACTTAACTTTAATGACATTTGGAGCTTTAGCCCTTCGTTGGAGTGCTAAAGCTTGAAACGTCAGTAAAGTTAAATCAACATTTTTTACGGTGTTACAGATTTCATTATATTACCTATTGTTTATATCAAACACTGACACAGCCTATAGTAGTTTACTCGCTAGTTTCTATGTATAAATGAATGGATGGATGGATGGATGAATGGATGGATGGATGGATGGATGGATGAATGATAAGTGAATAAATGAATTAATTAATTTCACCTCTCCTTCTTTTGCACTGTTTATTTACCTTTGAAGCAAATGTCTGAAATATAATAATTACGAGCATTATGATTATAAATAATGATGGTAACACAGGGAACCCAAATATACAAAACTACAGCTAAAGTTCCAAGTTATCCAAAGTTTATTTTTATATCAAACTAAATTTGTCATTATTCTACAGCAGTACTATCTTTGAGTTTATTATTTAAAAAATGATAAATGAATGCCATAAAACCTGGCTTGTTTGGTCACTTGTTTGCAAGTGGCTAACAGTATACGATTTTACATTTAATAAACCAAACAAATTTCCATCTTGAAATCATATTTTACCTTAAATTCATCAAAAGCACTCCAAGGCATGGCTCATTTCTTGTTCTTTACGTCTAAAAACGTCGACCTTTTCGCGCTCTTGACAACTGCACGAGACGTACAAGTTCATTGAAAGTTTTTACGAAAAGTACCACATTTTCTTGACAAACAAACTCAATTTAAACTTAGTAAGACCTGGAAGTTTTCTTTAGTATAACTATTCCTCTATTTTTGCAAATAAGGGAGCATATTATAAGACATTTCGAAACTCCGCGCTAACCCGCCCATGCTGTTTGTGTTGTCCTGAACATTGGGCTTCCTGTGGTACTGGAAAGTAAAACTTCATTATGAACAGTGGAGTGTGGAGCATGGAATCTGTTTTTTCATTATTATTGATTTTAATCATAAAAGTTAAGCGCACTAAGACGTTGTAAAATGCGCTATATAAGCACACATTACATAGTAAATGATAGTTAATTGTAAAGCGCATTGAGACGATGTGAAATGCGCTATATAAGCACACATTACATAGTAAATGATAGTTAATTGGAAAGCGCATTGGGACGATATGAACAGCGCTATATCATGATAAACACCACAAAAATGTGAATACCAATTCTTAATCTGATCATCAACTAACAAACAATCAAACACAGAGAGCATTTTGTATTTCTTGAATCATTTATTCAATATCAAATAAATAGATATACTTTATACTCTCTTGGTGGCCCTACAGCTTGGACAAAACAACGTTCCAGAGCGTAATAAAACTCGTCTACAAAGCTATCTACAATCATATATATAATCAAATGTGTTGGGATCTTTGTACTTGTACAAGATCAAATTACAATACCGCCTTTGCTATTCACCGATAAAAAGTATTTTGTTTATCAAAACCCCTTCCATCAAATCAATTTTGATTTGTTAGGGACCGGTCATTATTTACAGAGAGGGGGAGGGGTGGGGGACTGGTGCATTTATTAAAGCCCCAACCGATTTTACACATGATTGTAGCTAACATGTTTAACAGTGATTTTGAGCAATGCACAAGCATTCCAGACTGAAAACCTCAACATTACTCAGAAAAAGCTGAATTTTACTCGCATTAAATTGTAAACTTTCCAGTTAAGTCCCAACTAATTTTGCACACAAATTTGGATAATTCGATGGAGTGATGGAGTGGTGGATGAGTGGATGGAAGGATTAATGGATGAATGAGTTGATCGATTAATATACATGAGATAACTAAATCATGGTTTACAATAAGCCTTTATTCCTGTCATCTCTCTTCCATTATAAAACCAGCTAACGGTGTAAAGCCACTAATCAATGTTATTTTCTATTTCATTACCATGAATCATTGGTTGTTTTATTTACAGATTACGATCGAGCTAACACTAGTAGAGCATCCAGTAAAGACCACAAACAACGATCAAGTAAGAAAACCAATGATCATGTATTGATTGTTTACTTGAAGAAACTGTTCAATAATCAATCAGTCATGGTAGGAATCTATCAAGTTTACAATACATTGTTATTACTAATACAAGCATTACTTACTAACGAGGGCGTAGATTTGTTGATTTATGTTAAGTATAAACGTATTTTGATACCTGATATTGAGTGTGAGATTCAACATCAATGACAGGATGCCGTGACATGTTATTCATTCACCCATTTGTTCGTCCATGCGTTTTTTCATTCATTCATTTATTTGTTCATTCATATTTATTCGTGTATTTATTCATCAAATCATTCATTTGTCCATCAATTTATTTAATGGTGTTTTCCTACGTTTATTTATTCTGTTTTTAGTGCAATCATTGATTATTTCAAACATTCATTCATTTGATCATTATGTTGACTAGCAAGAGACACGATGAGAGATCTTTATATGACTTTAATATGACTCCACTATCCAAGCAGGAACTTTAACTAACTAATGCATCTCAGCCACCACTTTTATAGTGAAATACCGTGGGAAATACCGTGAGAGTGTATCTCATACTACCCTATTGTGGGTGTTAACTAAGGCCTCTTCTACACGAATCCGATCCGGCTGAAACCGCATAGAAATATTTGCGTCCACACGAATCCTGTTGATCGTTTCCTATTCAAAAGTATGCGGTTTCAGTGACCGGATTCACTGGATTCGTGTGGACGATAGGCCGATTCGCATCAAAACGTATGCGGTTGCAAAAGTATCCGGATCCGTGTAGCCGGGGTCTAAGAAGCACCAGAGAGATGAGTTCCCTTCTACAAATACATGATTATTGTAAATACAATTATATATAGGAATATTTATGGGGACTTTATAACATTCCCCCTGATAAAACTAAGGCATCGTCCTCGATGCACTACAATATAATGAAAACATTTATTTTTTTTGGTAAAAGGTTTTTCTTTTTTTTTCTTTTTGTTGTTGTTGTTGTTGAATACATATAAAAAAGCCTTTTGAAGTCTATATAGCGAGTACAAAAATGTTAGCAAAGTTTGAAGAGCGATTATGATATACTATAAAATACTAACAATAATTTATGTTACTACAAAGTTTATAAAAATGTATATATATCATCACCATCATTGCCATCATTACCTCTATCATCACAATCATGATTATCACCATCTAAAACGAGTATTAAACGGTAGATTAGGCACCAAGTGAAGACACACTGATTTGCAACTTACTTGTTTAATACTCGTTATAGATTGAATATGCCAAGTCTAGGGCTCAGCCAGCTCGACCAGAAAGACATTCCTTAGTCGGCGTGGTCGGTAGAAGGAATTCCTTACAAAACCACTATCCTTACTTAGGTCCGTACTTTCTAGTACAAGTCAAATTACAGTCCTAGTCCTGGTAGTGTACAAGTTACAAGAGTGTTATTGTGCGAAGTTACATTGTCAATCTTTGGTTTTATAATGATCTGTTCTAACACAATATCCTATTATCCAGCTACTCACTAGTCACAACATACTTATGGCGATGCCTATCCTAAGAGGGTTCGTCACACACGATAATAATAATATACAATAATAATAATAACTAAATTTCACTCTCTAACAATTAATTCAACATTAATTGATTCATTCAGGCATTATTCATTCTTTCTTACATTTGATCATTCATTAGATTGTTTGTTCATTTATTTAATTTCAAGCTTATTTATTTATTTATTTATATATTCATTTATTTGTTTGTTTACTTATTCTAGCATGCACTTGTTTTCTCATTTTACCCTGTATTCATCTATTCTTTTATCTATTCATTTACAGTGTGGATAGTATCTAATATCATTTTTCGTTTTCTTGTTCGTTTGTTGATACGTACAGTAGTTTGTCTATTTATTTGATTTTTTCGTAAAATTCTTCATTATCAACTATTTTTTTTCTCTCTCAATTAGAGTGCTTACACTATGTCCATGAAATAGAATCTAAATAGTTCCTACATATGTTTTTATTTAGTCACTATTAGTCACTATCACTCACTGGAACAGCTTTAGTAACAATAGACCACAATACACTAGGGAAATCAAATACTCAAAACAATAAAAAGTTAATACTTTATTCATTGTGTATTGTTACTAAAGCTGTTCCAGTTGAGTGATAGTGACTAATAGTCACTAAATAAAAACTATTAGTTAGTAACTATTTAGATTTTATTTCATGGACATAGTGTAAGCACTCTATAAGTTTCATTTTTTAGTTTGATATTGAATTTTACATTTTTTATTATTTCATTTCATAAGTATTGATTTTCTTCATTTTTGTTTTACTATTTTACGTATTTATGTATTTATTATTTTCATCTTTTTATGTAGTTGTATAGTTATGGTTATATGTAGTCTTATTTGTGTCTAATGTAAATACTTGATACTGGTGACCAATTTATATTTAAAACAATTTAGTACAAATAACATTTATAAAACTGAGTGTATCAGATTCAATCTTAAATCTTATTCATTGGTATTTCAAAAGAAGGCTACACCCCCTCTATCTGTAGTACAAATCACTTGACCATCATTCAATACTGCTATGTAATTGGGACTATTGGTTAGTTGACTTGACTGACCTACATAACGACCATCCAATGTAAACTTATGAATCAAACGAGATGTATCATCAAAGACTGTATCATCACAGACCAGTAGATTGTTATCATTGTTAATAGCTAGACCAGAGGGACACTGTAGCTGACCATCAGTGTAGTCCTTCCCACCAATGGTGGTTACGTTAGTGGGCGACTTGTTGTCTTTCATCTCAATCACATGAACCACTGAGTTGTGATAATCACTGACGTAGAACAGTCCATTGTGTATAACTGCACTATACGGGTATGGTACACTAAACTGATACTTATAGCCACCATCCTTTGTAAACACTTGGACACGATTGTTTGAAAAGTCACATACCATAATGTTTGAATCATCATCAACGTGTACTCCAAAAGGGTTACTAACTTGACCATTGTCATTGCCTTGACAACCAAATGTTCTCACCAGTTTTCCTGTTGTAGTGTTCACTATGCATATCCTATGATTATTACTATCGGCAATGACTAAATCTATTTCATTAAGAAATGCTAATCCAAAGGGATATTTCAACTGTCCCTGTCCACTGCCTTGACTACCATATGTCAATAACAAATCTCCCTCCATGTTGAATACTCTAACACAGCGTAATCCACTATATGATACAGCAATCTTACTGTTTGTTTTATTCACTGCAATACCATTTAAGTTCTTAGATCCTGTATTCAAGGCGTCTTTCAGTTTAGAATTTCCAGTCGTTTCCTTCATTTGTTGTGGCTTAACAACCATTATTAGTGGACTATTGGATACAGGATTACCATGTACTTGAATATCTGCTGTCAACTGACCAGGAACACGTGGTATAAAGTCTACCTTGATCTCACTTCCATCTGTCATCTGTATTTTTCCTACTTTGACATCATCTTCTGGAGTAAACTGTATGGTTAGATTTTCTAAAGAATCGTTCGTGACTTTTCCTTCTGATGTTTTGAGTTCTATTGACAGCTTTGCTTTCTTCGTGGCCTCCATATCAGAAGGCTCAACTTTGATTGAACTCTTTTTTGGGTCAGCCTTGTTAAATGACGATCGTACTACTAGCCCTAAGCCAGTTTTTACTTGTTCACAAAGTTCTTCATTAGGTTTGAACTCTATTCCAGAGATGCGTTTTTTAAACGGTTTGTAGGTGAAGTTTTTAGAGCATTTTCCGTCTCGGGTGTCAATCATTTTAGTTGATGTTCCGTTTTCTATGAAGTATTTGATGTACTCTTGTGCTTCTGTAGTGTGACGTATTATACGTAGATTCTTGTCAGCCTTTGTTATGCTCTTCTGAATTTCACTCAAAAGTTCTTGTTCCTTGTCCATGAGAGCACCGATTAACTTTTTGGTTAGTTTCTTGACTTGTTCTTTAGCCTTTTCTCCATCGTGTTTGATGAGGAGGGCAATTTCTTCTTGTTGTTTCTTTTCCATTTCGTCATTACACATTATGTTGATTTTTTTCAAGGTTTTTAGATAGCGAGCCTTTTTCAGTGGATAAGAACTCCTTCAGTGATGTCGTCTTGTGGTTGTGATGATGGTCAGTCAAGCAGTGCCTACAGATTAGCATATTGCAGGCTTGACAGTATAAATCCACATCTTGATTGTCGTGAGTTTTACAAGGACTTTCTCTTTTCAGCATTATCTCGATGTCTTCCTTCTTCAAGTCAGACAAGGAAACAACTTGGTGATTTTTGATGAATTCTGAATGATAAGCAAGACATTCTTCGCACAACGATCGATCACAAACGAGGCAATGATACAATGCTTGCGAATGACTCGAAGAAACTGAACAAATGCTCTGATTTTCGACAAACGATAACACTTGCAAGATTCTCGAGTGTACTGGACTGGTCTGTAGGTCTTCGACGTCGATTAGTTCTTGTAGCAGGGTTTGTGAGGTACATTGAGGACACTTGAAGATGTTGGCTTGTTCATTGAGTTGTGCATGTCTCTTGATACAAGACTTACAAAACGTATGAAAACATTGTAACAACTTGGGTTCAATCAGCGTCTCGTTACACAACGAACATTGGACTTGTTGCTTTAGATTTGCTAGAAATGACTCCATTTTACGCTCGTTTTCTTGTAGAAAACAGCGATGGTTTATGAAAGTAACTCGGTGTGCAGTTTCTGAGAAGTCACGGAAGATTGCACAATCGGTTCCCGGAACTGGCTGTGTGTAGAAGTTTGATTGCGTGACTAAATAATTTGACGATTACGTGACGTCTATGTAACGTAAACTGATAGATCTCCATAGTGTTATTGTAAATCGAGTTCAAGTAGCTGATATATAAATCAAAATTACCAATACATATTTATTGATGATTCATAGTAGAAATTGTTTTTTTTATTAACTCGCCTTCTATGTAATCCACAGCGACTCACAAGTAGAACTTTATGAGAGAGGACAGATTTCAAATTAATTGTAAAAATAATAATAAATAATAAATTAAAGAAATTAATTAAAGAAGAACTATTATCAAACTATATCAACGAGAATCAATAAATACAATATTATATTTGTTACAGTTTATAAATTTTATCATAAATTATAGAGTGCAATTATCAATTGATTTTTTTTTTTAGATTATACTAATTGATAATTTAAATAATTTACTTAGATTTACTTTATTCATTTAAAACAGTTTATAAATTTTATTACAAATCACAGAGTGCAATTATTCAATTGTACTAATTGATTATTTCAGATATTTTACTTACTATATATTCATATGTATTTTTTAAATAATACAAATAAGGAGTCTATACTTTATAAGCACATCGTGCTTTTTCTAGACTCCTATTCTTAATCATTGTACAATTTTGTAAATTTAGAACTATGATACATTTGTAATGATGATGATGATTATGAATGAATAAAGATTGATTGATTGATTGATTGATTGACAGATAAATTGCCGAGTTCTCAGGACGACCAAGTCTGTGTAGATAGCTAATGGCATTGTTTTCACATCACCCTGTAATAAACATATCAAATCTTATCACTGTTTTTTGACTTCGGCGAAGAATAAGTAAGTTTTACATGATATATTATTGATATTATTGAGAGGTTTTTCTACCCTTAGCATCTTTATTCTTTTATTTTATGTTTTTTTTTTTATTCTTTTCTTTCATTTCCTTATCTTACTCTTTTTATTGATCGTCGTTCCATATTTTATTTCAAATTCATGTTCTCAATCTTTAATCAGCTGCGCTCAAAATATTCGCCAAAAAAGTAGAATATTTTGAGCGCAAAAAAGAGTCTACACAGCAGGCTACAACTGCTTTCTTTTCTTTCTTGTTTGTTCTTTGTCTTTTCTTTTGGTTGTTTTCCATTTTTTTTTCTAATTTTTTTCTTCCTTCTTTTTTTCTTTTCTTTTTCTTTTGATTGTGTTTTTTTTTTACTTTTGCTTTTCTTTTCTTTCCTTTTCCTTTTCCCCTTCTTTCCTTTCCCATTTTTTTCTTTTTCCTATATTTCTTGATTGCTCACAACCTACTGTATGTAGATCTGCCTGGCATGGGTCAGTTGCTCCAGCGGATCTCCACAGGATGATTGTATAGGAATAGGCATAAAAGGTGTGTTCATCTGAAAAAATGGATGAATAAATGAATGGATGAATGGATAAATGAATGATAAATGAAAAATGAATAGATGTCCAATGTATTAACCACTACACCACAAGGACCAGCGATGCTCAGCAATGAAGTGTAATCCAAGCTTTTTGTCCTTGCAAAGTTGTAATATAATTCCCATTTTAATGGGAAATAATTAATTAAAATTTTGTTATAAATGCAGAAAATATTTTGGGCCTATTTCCAGATAACTCAAATCATAAAATACAAATAAATTCTATATGCTCGTCACTATATATGAATTTGTAAAAACAAGGAGACTACACCATCACTATATGGTTTCCTGGTTTTGCTAAAATCTACATATTGCATGTACTGAAAAAAATGTAGAAGATAAAAATATTTAATATTAATATAATTAATATATTTTTTTGTACTTTGTGTCTGTAATTTTTGTAATTACTGTATTAAATCTGTAAACATGAAAAAATGAAGTGTTGGACAACTTTGGAGGTCCCAGATAACTTATAAGCAACAAGTATCAAGCCAAGACCAAACTGAATTATGGTTTTCTGTTATGCATTGAAATCAGCCCAGGGGGGGGGGGGGGGGGGGGAGGAAGGGGTACTCCCTTTATCCAAGTGGTAGGGATGGTCGGCGTACAATTTAGGGTTAAAATATTTTCTGTACGTATCTTTTAGGGTCCTTTTAGTTTTGGCTCAAAAATCAGTTGTAAGGGTTATTTTTACTCTGCTTTAATTGTATCTGTGCGTACCTTTTAGGTAGATCTGCCGATCACCCCTACCACTTGTACAAAGGGAGTACCCCCCTCCCCCCCCCCCCCCCCCCCGGGAAATCAGACTTCTTTTCAAAATAAATAACAACAAAGTCTATTTGTTTACATTTTTGGTTTTATTCTAATCAATTCAATTGACTTTATTTCAATACATCACCAGCATAAAGCCAGAATTTATTTCAGTCTTCTAAAGGTAAGGAACGATTTACAGGAATTTGCAATGAAACAAACTCAGTGTCAAAAAATAAATTGAATTTAAATTTTTTAAATTCTAATTTTTTCCCATTCCCTTGTTAAAAAATAGTTTTTTCTCCTTTTTCTTTAATTTTGTTTTACCTGTGTTTATTTTTGGATTTTATTTTTTGATGGAATCCTTTCCCTCCTTTCTCTTTTTTTGACTTTTCCATAACAAAAACAATGAGTCAAAATATCAGCACAACAAATTGTATTAAACAAAGCCTTTTTATTTTGATATTTTTCAAAACATTCAGCAGTAATTTGCATAATAGAAACCATTTGTGTTAATATTTTTAAAATTCAGTATTTAAAACTTATATGAGTACTGTATTTAAAGCTAAATTGTCAACTGATATATATAATTAGTACATGTTTTTGTCAAATATAATACAATAATTATAATGTTTTTTAATATACACCTATTTCAATAATCGTTGTCGATTGCTACAGTCTACACACTTGAGTCTGCTAAGGATGTCGGTAATATGAACATAATTTGTGTGTGTGTTTGTTTGTTTGTTTTATTTATTTGTCACAATGATACAATTTTCAACTAATAAAGAGTATATACTTGCAACAGGAGATGGAAACAGATTTATTACACGTTTTTTTCAAGAAATAATTGTTTATCGTCTACCAGAGAAACAAGTTGTTATGTTCATACAACACAAACACGTACAACCAAAATATGATATGAATAAATCGATAACAAGAGAAGAAATACCGACATCCTTTGCAGGCTTCAGAGTGTGGACTGTAGCTTTGATTGCGACAACGATTATTGAAATAGGTGTGTATGAGTAAAAATACACACTAATACACCGAATCAACAAAAAGGCAACACAAGAGAATAACTATTCTCTTCGACTGGCTAGCCTCTCATACATGTGAAAATTATTGTGTTCCAATGTGACCAGAATTAAGCCGGTCAAGACCACCATATTCCAATTAGATTATAACAAGACAATCAATACTTATTGATACTTTGGATAAAGTCCAGCGTCATTTGTCGAAGTCAACAATCAATACAAAAAAAACCCAGTGTTACCCAATGCCAAAAAAGCACAACCCTTTAAAAATGTGATTAGCACTCTATTTACTACAGTTTTAATTAGTCTGAGAACTCAAACATGTCAAATGTTTGTTTTCAAAAGTTCATTTGCACCTTTGATATTTTGATTGACAGCATTAAGAAAACATTGTAGATATATTTGTTTCTTCCGCCTTACTATTTCTTAAACTGCCAAGCTTTAATTTCACACTTCTATGCATCTTCTGGGTGAAAAGTACATTTCACAATAAACAATAGCGATAAACAATAGCGATAAACAATAGCGATAAACAATAGCGATAAACAATAGCCATAAACAATAGCCATAAACAATAGCGATAAATTTGCAATGTTTCAAAGTCTCCATGAGTTACTTAACTTAACATTAAACGTTAAAATTTGCAAAAGAAATTTGATAAATATCTACAAAAACGTTTGCACATAGAGATGATCGAGTCCTGATGATGTAGTCATGGAGACTTTCAAACGTCGCAAATTCATATATCACTTATATATATCTGAATTGTATAACTAGAAGTTTCTTTCATTTGAAAAAGTACACTATCAAAATTATTAAAATTCTTTGTTAATCTGGAACAAACAAACATATCTATTATGTTAAAAGTTGTTGATTGCATTTCTTCTGCGTAATAATATATTATAAAATAGACATGAAGCTATTATGGTCAATAAAAACAATTTAAAAAAAAGCCACTCATAGGTCCTTGTTCAGAGCCAGTAGAGTGGCAAGCAAAATAATACTATTCATTGTAAAATCATCCATTAAATGTAAATCATTCCAAGCCATCTAAGATCTTTGTAATATCTTCCACCACACGGGAATCACCTATAATATTCAAATGCTCTGCTCCCTTGTATTCCTTAACAGTAATTTCTGGCAACTGCTTGTCAATGTACTCCTTACATCCCTCTAGACTTCTAATATTTACTGTACCATCACCATCGCCTAACTGATACTTTGGGAAAGTATCGGGGAATTCTCCTTCTCCGAACAGAAAAGATTCAGGCGTAGGAACTTTGGTACCATAGAAGCAATAGAGAGTTACATTTGGAGGCTTGTCGGACCAGACGGGAGCTGAATCTTTCTTGATGTCATGTCCAATATCAAATTTAATGTCTTTGTAGAATTCTTCTAAGTTTGAGAGAGAGTAGTTCTTGCTTGGAGTGAGAACGAATGGCTAATAATAATAAGAATTGATTAATTGTATTATTTATTTCACCATTTTGAAGCCATAGAATGCTCACTCTTACCAATGATCATCAACATCAGCATTGTTAACATCATAATAAATTGTTGTCATAATAATATTGTCATCACAATCACCATAGTTATATTATATATTACTAGTCATTTTTTCAATTATTATCATTATCATCATCATTATAAGGCTGAACTATTTAAACAATGTTACTCCAACTTTCTAGTCAAAATCATTCTACATCTAGAGCACTTGGAACTGTTGATATAGCCGCTTTATAAATAGATGGTATGTTATGTCATTACTAACACTGTCATTATCGTCACTTAATTGTCAATCATCACCATCATAATCACAATTATCATTAAAACCATTATAATTGTCATCACCATCACCATCTACATTATCATCATCATCAACATTATCATCATCACCATCATCATTAACATTATCATCATCACCACCATCATCAACATTATCATCATGATCATTACCATCATCATTAATATATATTATTATCATCACAATCACCATCACCATCATTATTATTATCATCACAATCATCATCATCATCATCACAGTTATCATCATCATCCTCAGCAATGTGTTATACATACTATATTCTCAAATAATCTACCAACTGAAACATAAAATACAAAAACTCTTCTAGTCTTTAAACAATGTTGTTCCTTTACCTCATCTGGTTTCCAAAACTTCTCACTTGGAAGTAAAAAGGCTGTAGATCCAAATGTCCTTGTAGGGGGTCTTAACTTAATTGGTTCAAGAATATACTTTGGAATGCCAAGGTCAGTCCCTGACGAAAGAACACAGAATAACTTTGAAGAGCCACCCCAAGCACCGGCAACAGTAATCCATGAGTGGATGTACTTATCTTTCCACTTTTGATCATGGTTGTCTAAAAAGTACTTTGTGTAAGGACAGCCAAGGCTGTGAGAGATGAGGACAACTTGAGAGCCATTGTTACTAGCTGAAGCATTTACTATGAGTTTTTCAAGCTTGTTAAGGTACTCTTTATTTGTATCTGAGAAAAGTGGAAATAATATAATGTTAATGAGATTATAAAGATTGTTCACCATGGATGTGAGTTAAGTAGAATGCAATTCCAATTGTATCCATTTATAACATAAAAGATATATAAATTTTACAGTGGAATATATAACAATAAATTTAAACATAAACTAATATTAAATATATAGTTAATAAAATATATACCCTGTAAAAATTATCTAATATGCATAACCCTTGTCTGTCTCAGTTTCAAAGTTTTTAGATTATCAAATTTATTGAAATAAGTAGATTACTGCAGACTGTTTTAAGCTTTCTGCGAACTCAGACATAGAAAATAGCTGCCTGCCAATGGCCAAATGCCAGCTCAAAGTTAAGGTTTGGCAGGTAAAAATAAAATTTATGAACTGCCAAATAGATAATAAAATTGCATTCAAAATTTACTGGAAACCATTTTTCACTGTTTTTATATCAGGAAGTGGCAGGCCAAATTATTTTCCTATTTCGAGCCCTGTTTTTGGTTGCTGTCAATCATAAACATAAAATGTGCCGAGTAATTAGCAGCAGCCAAACCCATTTATTAGCTAGCCGTCACAATGTCTCAGTTCATGCACAGAAAGCCAAAAACTGTATTAAAACACAACTTACTTGGTGCAAATCTAAAGTCATATGGAGCTCCAAACAATGTCTTTTCTCTAACATATCCAATTTTTACCAACGATTGTACAAGAGGAGCGAAGTATTCACCAGGATGGTCAACACTACCATCAAGATACTCTATTCCCTCAGTACTACCAAAGTATGGAGAGCGGATCTCAACACCTTCTGGAGTTGTCAGTTCTCTTGTTGTCTTGTTGTAAACAAGTCTGAAAGGCAATGATAGTCCTAATGGGTGAGGTAGGAAAACTAGAATGATTGTATAAGAATAATGACAGCAATGATTATATACGTAATATTTAATGATGTTATGAGAAGACATTAATGATAGCACTGATGATAACATAGAATACTGAAGAAAAAGAAAACGATGCAGCGTGGTCTATAGAGTCAGTTTATAAAATAACTATTTGAAATCACGTATTTTGATTGGTTAAGGCACATGCTTTATGAGAGCACACAGCACTCATGTTTGCATGTTGATCAATTTGTGTTTTATAAAAATAAAAAACTTGCTTTCTGTGCTGTATACAGTTATAAAGCACTTGGGGATTGTCAGAACACTCGAGAAGTGTTGAGAAGCACTCTACTTCACACTCTGCTTCACTTAACACTTCTCTCATGTTCTGACAACCCCGCATCCTTTATAGCTGCACACAGCACGCTCACACATTTTCTATTTCTTCAATAGTGTACGTGGGAATTTTAAGACAAAGAGAGAAGCGTTAGGAGAACTGCTGCCAGATTTTCTATTTCTTTTGTAAAAAATTCAGTACTTAAAAATCAAACAAATCGACGTTCTGTGTACTATTGAGTTTTATAATTCAACAACAAATTTTCCTCCACTCTCATAGGTCGAGGGGCGATCACGTGACGTGCCAGTTTCCGCGGGCAACTATCACAGCATAATGCCCTCGATTCAACTACTCTATTGTTTAAATAGATCTAACGCTTCTCAGCCAATCAGAGCATGCAGTTTATATCAAATATTTTATAATTTATATTACTGTATATATATATGCTACCCCCCATCAATTTTATCATTATTTTTACACACATGCACTAAGACATATAGTGCGCAATACAAGAATTTATTATTATTATCATATATTTGACTTTCCAATTAAAATTCATTCATTATACATGTAGAAATCAAATAAAGAAAATACAATAAAACCCCGCACATAAGAACCTAGATTTTTGAACAGCTAGGTTCTTATATAAATGGTGCTTAACTTGAAATCAGGCTATCTAGGTTCTATTAGCATCACTCACTTCATCATTACAACACCTTTCTTCCTATTTTATTTACATACAGGTCAGTGCTTTTGCACATGGCTCTTATTTTTTTTTACAAAAAAAACAAAAACAAACATAAAACAAGTAAAAATTTCAGCCTGACAGGTTCTTAAATTTTAGGTTCTTATAAGCAGGGTTTTACTTTATTACATTATATATTAATTTTGTTTTTTAATACCTCATATTATCACTCCAGCAGTCTACAACCTCTGGCAAAAGCTCTTCGACACTTAGCCAAACCTGAAACCAATCGGCCGACTTCTCGCAAAAGAAATGAGGTGATACCTTCTTATGGAGGCGTGCTTGGAGGCGTGAACCAGCATCACCGGGCACTGTAAGCAAACAAAAAATAAGATCGTAAATGCTACTTAAACAAGATGATTCCACATGAATTATACTACAACGGGCATTTTTGCGATTGTAATACTGTTTTTTTAGTTTCGGCATTTTTCGGTGGAGAAAATAACGAAATTTTACTAGTATTTAGTTTAATAAGCTTATATTCGACTCGACTGTGACTTCAGTCTCCCTAAATTAGGACGAAAACTAGCGGTTTAAATGGTGTGAGCTGAGTCGATGCTTCTAAGGATATAATTGTTGTAAAATGTAGCTTAATTGTTAAACGCTACTGAATATTATTAAAGTAACACAAGCTGACTTTTCGGACGCTAGCAAAATCCTTTGTCAGAGTTCATCTAGTTCTTAGATCGTAAATAAAGTTGTAGTTTACGTATAAAGTTAAACTTGTAGTTCTACAATGCTGAAAATAAATGAGCATTTACGTTTTGTATTTATAACATTTAATATATTTACATAATAAACAGGAATTTCAAATTGATTTGTAGCTGCATCATGTGAAAGTCAAACGTTTTACAAGCGCGCATAATTATGGTTGCGTAACTGGTTATTTTTAGGGTACCTTTTGTATACAGAAAAAAACCCAGATACTTAAACTACCTTAAGACTATTTTAAAACACTATCCTTTTAATAATCGCGAAAAACAACCGATTCGATTACATATCATATATATTATCAAAACACGTGAGATCTGGTTTCACTTCCTTTAAGCTTATATCGAGCACAATTTGCATTCTTAGAAACTTGAAAAGATCGAGCCATTTTCGTACGATTTAAAGTCTTTAAAGCTTGAAATCATAATAAAAACATGGTATTATTGACGTTTTCTTTCAATATTACAAGATTATTACAACGTAAAACATAACCTTTCAACAACAAACAATACGACATCGTTGATAAAGCCGAGAATGCACGTGAATTTGCAGTAGTGAATTTGAGGAGAATTCGTTTGACCTTTGGGTAAAAAATCACTCACCTATAACAACTGGAGGTTTGGACTCACAGATAGTGAGAAAATAGGCTGGAAGGAGTAAAAATATTAGGTACAAATGCCTAGACTTGAGAGCCATTTTCGGTACGAGCTTTTGTCATACAAACAGCGATACCCTGATGTGACGTCATGTAGCGTGTCTTCAACCTCAGTCTCTTTAGTCCGCTGGCTTGATTTTTCATTAATCATGCATTTTTTTCGTTCGTTCGTTCGTTCGTTCATTTATTTTTCCTTTCAGCAATTCATTCATTCATTCATTCAATTAATCATTCATTCATTCATCTGATTCATTGTTTTCATTTGTTTGCTACTGTTTCAATTTTTTATTTATTTTTATTTTTTATTATTTATAGCGCCCTATCCAAGGCTCTAAGGCGCTTAACAATAGAAGAAAAGACTAGTCCTATTAAAAATCCTATAAAAATGATAAAAAAAATGTTATTCACTATTAAAAAAAATAAACTATAATAATCAATATGTAAAAATCTTAAAACTTAAATACTAATGTTAATGTTAATATTGTCATGGCGATAACACAGGTAGCCCAAGCTCACTATCTGTGGTCTTATAAGGCTTATATGGGAGAATATACGGCGATTTTTAAAATATACAAAATTTGTATAAATAATAAAAATAAACGTTCTTACTTGTTTCTTGTGTTGTACTTTGACTCCCTGTTAAGTTTCAGGCCATTTGGGGCAGTTTTGAGCGAGAAGGAGAAAATTTCCTCCCCTACTTCTTGTCAAGGGGGAGAAAATTTTCTCCTATTCGCTCAAAACTGCCCCAAATGGCCTGAAACTTAACAGGGAGTCAAAGTACAACACAAGAAACAAGTAAGAACGTTTATTTTTATTATTTATACAAATTTTGTATATTTTAAAAATCGCCGTATATTCTCCCATATATAAGCCTTATAAGACCACAGATAGTGAGCTTGGGCTACCTGTGGTGATAAAAACTGAAAACTATAAGGAGGCACCTATGCCACAACAAAGTCAATTGATAAATTAAGGATAAGCCATACTAAATAAATGGGTCTTAAGTTTAGTTTTAAATGTCTTGAGATTTTTACAAGATTTAATGTCAAATGGGATAGAGTTCCATAGTTTTGGTGCTGCATGCGACACCGTGAAGCCACGATCCGATCATGCAAAACGTCAGTTAATTTTGAAAATCGATTTGTTCAGTACAAAACAGGCCCGGGCCGTCTGAATAGAGGGGGGGGGGGGGGGGGGGGATCCCAATATTAGTTAACGGCTAAATTTTAGCAATTTTCTCAGTTATCAGTTAAATTAAAAACAAAGAAATATTTATTTTCAAATTTATTAATTAAAAACAAAGAAATATCAGCTAACAGTTATCCTAAAAAGACACGGAATTCTCAGTTTAACCCCATTCAGACCCTGACAAAAGTAGCGACGACGTTCTTTCGCTCCTCATCCCCGGGCCGCGAAACTAACGTCTATTTTCTCAAGCTAATACAAAAGCTCATCCAGTATTAAAAGACCAGTGAAAAGGAGTTGAAGAAAGAGAATTGAAGAAAAAGAAGAAGACAACTGAGAAGAAAAAGAAGAAGGACAAAATATACTAACTAGTATAAGAACAAGAACAAGAAGAACAAGAAAAAGGTTAAAAAAGACGACGACGTGAAGAAAAACAAGAACAAGAAGAACAAGAAGAACAAGAAAAAGGTGTTAAAAGTGTTAAAAAAGATCGACGACGACGACGTAAAGAAGAACTAAATTCTGAAGAAGAAGAAGAAGAAGAAGAAGAAGAAGAAACTTCAAATAAACTACAAACTACAACATGTTTGTGGCATTCTTATTCAGGTTTTTATTTACTAGATTCCTTTTATTCACTGTTACTCGTACAATCAGTTTATGTCCAGAAAATAATTTGTCATCCCTTGAAAGAACCTATTTGAGTGTTATGTTGTCCTGTTTCTTCTTTTCCTTGATATCCTCTTTTCTAAATAAAAATAGAAATTAATTAATTTCCAACTGAAAAAAAAGGATCATGATTGACTGGTTTCTCGCAGCTTTTGACCAATCAGAATCGTCGCGAGCTTTGAAATGGTTTTTCAGTTGATTTGCAAATTAAAGGTTTTTAACAATAAAACTGTTGCGCTTTTAGCGTTCAAGCGAGAAAAGAACTCAATCTATATGATAACTTTACAAGTAAACTCCGTATTTGAGAAATGTAAGATGCTTGCTTTTAAAGGAAACAAGAGAGCTCTCCTGAGGAAAAAGTTGAAAAATATAATAACAATAAACTCTATTAATAACTTTTAAAATGCGTAAGAAAATAGTTAGTTTAAATTGATGCGTTTCCAAAAATTGCTACTAGAACTTGCATGGCAAAACACAAATACACCTGATAAAAAACGAAGTAAGCGCATAATATAATAAAAAGAATGTTTCACAAGTTCAGAAAGTATATAAAAATTCAATTAGTGTCCGGTACCTCCATCAAAGGCGAGCGGTTTTCTCCAGAAACACACAAAATGAGCTTCCATCTCTTGTCGAGTACTTGAGCAGCACGCCTTTCCAATGAATTCAGTTTTCGTCCATAATTTCCTTTGTCCTTCCCACTTTCAAATTTTCTACATAGTCCTCCTAACCAAGGATGACAAGGATTTACAAGAAATGCTAGAAACAACACGAGTAAAATGGCGTATTTGTGTGTTCGTTTGGCTAACATTTTTTCTAATCAGTAGCTAGTGTTCAGCGTTTGAGAGTTATGTGGTCTAAATTTAAAATGACATTGAACAGACAGCTTTAAGGTTTTTACTCAGAGAAATACAAAAGGGACATTTCGTTAGTTTAAGAAAAGGAAATAACGTAGATTTTCTGTCGATATAAGAGGTTACCATTGTATCAGTTAAGTGAATTTGGTGAACACTTTGTATGCTTTAGAACCACCTTACCAATTTTGTTGGGACGAAGAACAATATGCATCCGAAAGCTTTGCGCTATAAGCAAACAAGAAGCGAAGAAATATTAGAAAATTAGTTAATTAGAATTCAATGACCAGAAGAACGACGACTCAGCCTATGCTACTAGTTTACTCGCTAGTTTCCATTTATTTTACAGTCAAGATTACATTATGTAAAAAATATATGGTTGAAAATGTTTGATTTTCTGATGAGAGCTTTATTGAAAAGTTGTACAATTCAAGGATTACAAAAAAATTGCACCTTGAGAGAGAGTGACTTCACTCTTACTCTCTTCAATCTCAACAATTAAGATGAAAAAAAATACAAACCATGTACTCAATAAAAGTGCAACAAACCATGCACTTTTTCGTCATTTCTATTTAAAAATGTTCTCAAGTTAGCTGAGCTTGGTTTTCAAGTCTTATATAGCTATTTTACTAATTAAATTAAATGAAATATTTGACAAAGAAATCATTTTGTCACCACTTTGTCGGTAGAGAATGATATAAAATTTTGATTTATTTTTTGTGCTGTCGTTACATTTGTGTCGGCTGCATGTGCATGGAAAGAAAATTAACTTTTAATATAAAACTCAATAAATTATTAGTGAAAAGCAACTATGTACTACTAGAGAAGAGTTGACGCTTGAAAATTTTGATAATAATTCCACTTAGTAAACGTGGTAAAACGTCATTTTAAATTAATGAAATTACCGTCTTCAAACTAAACAAACAGTCGAACACCGCACGTTTTTAGGTCGTCCCACGCGCTTTGTTAGTTTAAAAAAGGCCTTCCTCGAAACGCATATTTATTTTCACGCCCTCTGGGCTAAAAGAAATGTTTTTTTACTTCATCATAAGTTCATTATAAGTTTGTCTTTCAAAGAAGGAAATCAGTTTTGCTAAACATACAAGGACACCTGAGAAACCAATTGAAAGTCGATAGTGACAACTTCGTCTTTCGTGAGCAAATAAAAACTCAAATAAAACCTAATGAAATAAAGCATTTAATGGTAGTTTTGACAAACAAAATAGGAGGTTTTCATAACGATAAAAGTCCTTAAGTGCTTCCGGGTTGTTAATTGATAAAACGGCGCACAATTTGGTATAAATTTGAAGAAATTTTGTTCAAGGGTCCAGCTGGCTTCATTTGTCCATTTTGCTATCAAGATGCATTATAACATTGCGTATATATGTCTTGTTTTGGTTCTTGTCTGTCTAGTTCAAGAAAGTGAGAGCTTTTCTGGTGGACTTTGTCAAAGCAGGTCAACGAAATACCTTATTACAAAAAGATTATGCAGACGGACTCTTTTAAAGGTAAGAAAAGATTCACACTGATTTTCAATGAACGCAACCTCAATTTCAAACAATAAATTTTAATTTTTGGTAAAAAAAAATCACTAAATTTCCAAACTTAGAAAAGCAGTGAGCCTACTTTAGAAGTTTAATTGTATTGAATTCTAGACTAATAAAAAGTTCGATGTTTAGTGAATTGAAAATATTGACTTTGAGAATAGTTAATATACTATGCTTCGAGTATTGCTAAACATTATTTTTATTATTTTTGAAAATAAAACAGAGAAAGGTTAAGCAAGCCAGGACGGCAAATGAAGAACGTAGACACAGAATACCTGATTTAAAGGTATTAGTACCACGTGCAAATATCAAAGTGTTTCAGTTGCTTGAAAAGCAAAAAGCGCATGCATTGTTTCAATGGCTTCCTCGACGCAGTTTTTTAAAAAACGCATACATTTTTTACATTTCAATAAATATTTCTTAATGTTATTTTATTTTGTCAAGCTCGAAAACCTGTCAAAAAGAACGTTTCAGAGAACCAAAAGTCGGGACCAAAAGTTGATATTATTTTTCAAATTTTCGCCAAGGAATCCATTGAAGACTCATTGAACTGCCACAGAAATAGTTGCTGAGAATTGCAATTATTTTTGTTAATATTCGTATATAGTTTGATATAATTAATGTATGTGATAGTTAATATAATGAAATTTGTAACACCGTAAAAAATGTTGACTTAACTTAACAGACGTTTGGAGCTTTAGACCTTCGTCGATCGGAGTAATAAAAGGGCTAAAGCTCGAAACGTCAGTAAAGTTAACTTAACATTTTTTACGGTGTTACAAATTTCATTACATTATCTATCGTTTATATCAATTCAAACATGCACCGACTATACTAGTTTACTCGCTAGTTTCCTTTTACAGTGTATAAGTTACTATTATTCTCTATGTTTCTTTAGGAAGAAGATTTGGACTTAATTTATGGAAATGGAAGAATGACATGAAAAAATGAAGATGTTGGCACCTTATAGCAACGAAATATTGTAAAAAAATTGAGACAATTCAATATATATATTGTGAATGAATTAAGAAAGGTGTATTGTCGAATCTTTATAAATATATTATTTTAAAGTCTTTGCTATTGTTAAGATGGAAACTAAGAACGCCGGGACGTCAGCTGTGTGGCGCGAAAACCGTGCGCGCGCGCGTCAATTTTCCTTCCTTTAACAATTTGTTAAATTCCCAAAACAAAACCTTTCATTCAACTAGAAAATGATGTCTGCTATCTTTGCAAGCCCTCGTCCAAGTAATGAGGAAAGAGTAAAAACAACTTTTTGTCTTTTTTATTTTATTTTACTGTCTTAGCTTGTTTTGTTCGAAATAAAATGGAAAATTAAAATCCTTTTTTACATGCGTAGTTCTCATTTTTGAGAGATTATTAGCATTTCTTTTACACTGAAATATTTCAGCAACCACAACTCTTTCGTTTCGCAGAGTTAGAGCTTTACTTCCAGACATAGACAGTGTGATTGTCGTGTTATGTTGTCAAAGTTATCTGTCCAGTCAAAATGGTCGTCAGTTTTGTTGTATTGTGTTCAACGGCTTTTTTCAGAAAATCGATCCATGAATTATCTTGAGCCTCAGTAGTAAAATGAGCAGCCCTAAAATGGAGAGAAAAATTGTATGTTATGACAACTACAATTTTAATTTCAACTTCGTCTTTGTAAATTTTAAATCTTGTTGTTTCTTTCAAACAACCTTTTATAGGGTTCCCGTGTTTGAATGGCTTCCAAAATAAATTAACAAACAAACAAGCTAGCAAACAAACCAGTAAACAAACAAACCAGCAAACAAACAAACCAGCAAACAAACAAACAAACGAACCAGCAAACAAACAAACAAACCAGCAAACAAACAAACAAACCAGCAAACAAACAAACAAACCAGCAAACAAACAAACAAACCAGCAAACAAACAAACAAACCAGCAAACAAACAAACAAACACACGAACGTTCATACAAACAAACAAACAACCAAACAAGCCAGCAAGCAAGCAAGCCTGCCAGCCATAACGCAAGCAAGCAAGCAAGCAAGCCAGCCACAACGCAAGAAAGCAAACAAGCAAGCAAGCCACGGCCATAACGCAAGAAAGCAAACAAGCAAGCAAACAAGCAAGCCAGCCATAAAGCAAGAAAGCAAACAAGCAAGCAAACAAGCAAGCCAGCCATAAAGCAAGAAGGCAAACAAGCAAGCAAACAAGCAAGCCAGACATAACGCAACTGAAAGCAATCAAGCAAGCCAGCCATAAAGCAAGCTACAAATAAACAAGCAAGCAAGCAAACAAACAAACAAACCAGCAAACAAACAAACAAACCAGCAAACAAACAAACAAACCAGCAAACAAACAAACAAACCAGCAAACAAACAAACAAACCAGCAAACAAACAAACAAACCAGCAAACAAACAAACAAACCAGCAAACAAACAAACAAACCAGCAAACAAACAAACAAACCAGCAAACAAACAAACAAACCAGCAAACAAACAAACAAACCAGCAAACAAACAAACAACCAAACAAGCCAGCAAGCAAGCAAGCCTGCCAGCCATAACGCAAGCAAGCAAACAAGCAAGCAAACAAGCAAGCCAGCCATAAAGCAAGAAAGCAAACAAGCAAGCAAACAAGCAAGCCAGCCATAAAGCAAGAAAGCAAACAAGCAAGCAAACAAGCAAGCCAGACATAACGCAACTGAAAGCAATCAAGCAAGCCAGCCATAAAGCAAGCTACAAATAAACAAGCAAGCAAGCAAACAAGCAAACAAACCAGCAAACAAACAAACAAACCAGCAAACAAACAAACAAACCAGCAAACAAACAAACAAACAAACAAACCAGCAAACAAACAAACAAACCAGCATACAAACAAACAAACCAGCAAACAAACAAACAAACACACGAACGTTCATACAAACAAACAAACAACCAAACAAGCCAGCAAGCAAGCAAGCCTGCCAGCCATAACGCAAGCAAGCAAGCAAGCAAGCAAGCCAGCCACAACGCAAGAAAGCAAACAAGCAAGCAAGCCACGGCCATAACGCAAGAAAGCAAACAAGCAAGCAAACAAGCAAGCCAGCCATAAAGCAAGAAAGCAAACAAGCAAGCAAACAAGCAAGCCAGCCATAAAGCAAGAAAGCAAACAAGCAAGCAAACAAGCAAGCCAGACATAACGCAACTGAAAGCAATCAAGCAAGCCAGCCATAAAGCAAGCTACAAATAAACAAGCAAGCAAGCAAACAAACAAACAAACCAGCAAACAAACAAACAAACCAGCAAACAAACAAACAAACCAGCAAACAAACAAACAAACCAGCAAACAAACAAACAACCAAACAAGCCAGCAAGCAAGCAAGCCTGCCAGCCATAACGCAAGCAAGCAAACAAGCAAGCAAACAAGCAAGCCAGCCATAAAGCAAGAAAGCAAACAAGCAAGCAAACAAGCAAGCCAGCCATAAAGCAAGAAAGCAAACAAGCAAGCAAACAAGCAAGCCAGACATAACGCAACTGAAAGCAATCAAGCAAGCCAGCCATAAAGCAAGCTACAAATAAACAAGCAAGCAAGCAAACAAGCAAACAAACCAGCAAACAAACAAACAAACCAGCAAACAAACAAACAAACCAGCAAACAAACAAACAAACAAACAAACCAGCAAACAAACAAACAAACCAGCATACAAACAAACAAACCAGCAAACAAACAAACAAACACACGAACGTTCATACAAACAAACAAACAACCAAACAAGCCAGCAAGCAAGCAAGCCTGCCAGCCATAACGCAAGCAAGCAAGCAAGCAAGCAAGCCAGCCACAACGCAAGAAAGCAAACAAGCAAGCAAGCCACGGCCATAACGCAAGAAAGCAAACAAGCAAGCAAACAAGCAAGCCAGCCATAAAGCAAGAAAGCAAACAAGCAAGCAAACAAGCAAGCCAGACATAACGCAACTGAAAGCAATCAAGCAAGCCAGCCATAAAGCAAGCTACAAATAAACAAGCAAGCAAGCATAAAAGCAAATAAGGTCGCAAGAAGAAATATACTGGCATTATAATTGAAAGAAGCAAAAAAGAAAAGAAAAGAATAAATAAGAAAAACAGAGAAAGGAAAAAATAAAAAATCGAAAAAACATTAAATACCACGAAAATGGAATTAAATACAACTCACCGAGATT